>PVKM010049015.1:0-11149 GCA_004027735.1 Carollia perspicillata
CGACAGAAATACACCATGAACCACACATGTAATTTAAGAATCCTTTAGTCGCCGTATTAATAAAGTAAAAAGAAGCAGGTGAAGTGAGTATTAATAAAGTAAAAAGAAGCAGGTGAAGTTTTCATGTCTTTTAACTCAATGCAACACATCAAAAAATAATGACATGTAATCAACATAAAAATATTAATGAGTTGTGCTTTCTTTGGCACACATATAGCATGCCGTAATTCAAGCAAAACTGCATTTCAGGGGCTCAGTAGCTGTTCCCAGCCAAGAACTTGAAAGGAGCCAGAGATGAATCAGTAGCAGGGGAGTGAGAATCCACCAGGCTTTTAGAGAGGAATGGGTGGACGAAAGTGGGCAGAGCTGGACGGGATCCCAGAGGTCCTGGAAGCCTGGAGTTGGGTGAATGTGAAGTAAGGCCCCAGGAAGTGAGAGGCTTTTGGGAAAGATGTGGTAAAGAGGGAACGTGGGGGCTGTTGCTACGTGATCTACTTCAATGGGTCCAACATATGTGGGGCTTGTAAAGCAAAGCTTCTGGATCGAACAGGAGCCACCCCTGGGAGTGTGCAAAGAAAGTAAGAACGGGAAGAGAGGGGCATGTTCCTGAGCACGCGTGCTCACAATCTGCCCTGATGATAACCCTGGGGGCGGAGTGGGGGTGGGGGGCGGTAACTGCCCTCCCTGCACTGATGAGCAAGTTCAGGTTTTGAGACATTGAATTTTGTTTCCAGGGACACACAGCTGGTGAGTGGTCATGTCAGGACTGGGCCTGAGCCTATGTTCTCTCACTGCACCATCCCAGGGCCAAGCGAGCCCCGGCTGCTGGTTAAATCAGAATGGTGCTGGGAGTTCAAACCAAACGCCAAGCCTGTCTAGGAATTTAAGGCAGCTTCTACAGCAGGATAGGGGATCTGAGCTAGGAACAGGGGCGAGGGGAGCAAACTAGGCCAAGAGAGACAACAATTCTGGAGGCAAAGCCCTGACAGCTTCGACAGGGTCAAGGTCAGCCACAAAGGTTCGAAACCATTCAGATAAGACCCAACCCAACCTCAGCTTTCTCACCTATAAAATGAAGCGGCTGCTCCACTTATGTATGTATGTATGTATGTATGTATGTATGTATGTGGTTGCTCCATTTACATAAGAACACACGTCAAAGCTCTAGAGCTGGCTTTGACACAGGGCCATCACTTGAAAGATGGCAGCTAGTATTATTATGTGGCCTTGGGTGGGTCACATGACCTTCACAATAGAAGCAAGCGCACATTCCTCTGTTCCAGGTAGAGGGCGGGGTGGTCAACGGAGCCACGTGTGCGTAACAAGCATGTGAAACTCTTTGAAGATCTCCCCTGGCCCAAGTCATCACGCAGAGGTTTTGTTCCTAGGGCCCTCGGAGGGACGTACGAGTAGGAGAGCCGTGCCGAGTACAGAAAACATTTGGGAACAAACCTGACTGCAGAAATAGACCAGTTTTCTTAGGGCCTTACAGAACTGGTCTTGCTGCTTCCCCAGGCTGCCCTACTGGTAAGGGTGATCCTTTGCCAATCACAAGGGCTGGAGGGACGCTGGCCCACAGAGCAGGAGTCGTGTGGGCGTCCAGGAGCCCCACCCAGCCTTTACCCTCACACCAGCAGGCAGGCCACCTTTGGAGATCTGATAACCCTACACACTCAGAATGCGTGGAATTCATCCCAGTCTTCCTGGGAAATTCATAATTCCAACCAAGGTAGCAGACACAAGACTGAGGCCACTGTTCCTAAAAAAATAAACATTTTGTCTCCTCAGTTTTGCCAGGTGCCCTCAGCTGAACAAAGGCAACAGGCCTCCCCAGTGGACTGGCACTCCGGATGGATTAAAAGGAGCCTCTGACCCCCATAGACCAGTCCAGGGCTCCTGGGCCACAGGGAATTACAGCCCGGGAGCACCAATTGCTGAGGACAGCCTTCTTGTTCAATGTATTTGCCAAAGGCCTGCAACCGCCCACGCTGCTCTGACCCTGCCCTGGGAGGAGGAGGTTAAGGTCAACAGGGAAGAAAACCTGAGGTCCTGACCCCTTTTCTGGACCCTTAAAGAAAGTTTATTTTGAAAGGATTAAAGCAGCACAGGAAAGTTGCAAAAACTGTAGAGCCTCACGTGCTCTTCACCCAGCTCCCCACAACAGGGACATCTTCCGCGACTGAAGGGCCATACCAGCAGCTGGCACGGAGACCGCGCTGCTCCCTTGACTGCAGAACTCGTCTGTCCCCATTTTAAACTCCCAACTCTTACCCTGCAGGCTGTCATGAAGCTGTAGACAGACTCTCGGGCTTAGGCTTGTACAAAAGGCACATTGGGACGCCTGAAACACCTCAGCTGGGCCAAGAGAGCCCCTGGGTCCTTGATGTAAACTCTGACCAGTACTCTTCTCAAGTCCCTCCTCCCAGTCACAGTCAGAGCCTCACATCTGCCTTTCATTCCTGGTGCTTCAGGCAAAGGCAGACCAGAGACTTCTGGGGCTGCTCTGGTTTTGAAAAGGCTGCCTGCACTAAGGGGACAGAAATAGGTTTCAGGAGGGAGGGCAGTGCTCTAGAGGCAGGAGAAATAGCTACAGAGCTAAATCCCAACGGAAACCAAGCACATCATTCCCAGGAAAGGCGGAACCTGTGCTGATCCACTGGGCCTGGGGTAGTTAGGTTTCTGAGAATACAATTGGGAAATGACAGGACAGTGGGCTTCCAGGAAGAGGCGGCTTTCTAAGTGTAAAAGAACATGACTGTGTGAACTAAACAATTTATCAACATGAAGTTCCCTCAGTTACGTGTTTTGAAGCCTGTGTCCGCAGAAGGTCACACCCTCCTCTTCTCACTCCCTACATCTCCCAGGGGTTATTCCCGCATGTTTAGTGGGACACTGCATTGGGCACCCAGACGAGGGAGGCTCAGGACTTCTCAGAGCCAAGGTTTGTACTAAAGAGTAGGGTGATGGTTAACTTAATGTGTCCCCAGTATCCAGCTGTCTGGTCAAACAAGTCTAGATGTCACTGTGAAGGTATTTTTTAGATGCAATTTAACATGAAAATCCTAAGAATCCGAGAAAAGCAGGTGACCCTCCCAGAAGTGGGCAGCCCTATCCAATCAGTTGAGGGCCTGAAGAGAAAAGACAGAGGTCATTCTGCCTCCAGGTGGCCTTTGGACTTGAGCTGCAATATCAGCTCTTCCCTGGGTCTCCAGCCTGCTGGCCTGCCCTGCACATTTCACATTTGCCATGATTGAACAAGCCAGTCCCTCAACATAACTCCCCCGCACCCCACCTCCATACCCTTGTGGTTCTGCTTATCTGCAGAACCCTGACTCACACAGGCGCTTTAGTTACCCCACTGCCCAGGGGCCATCACAGCGGAGGCCCTGCCCTGGGCCTGCAGTCCTTTCTCCTGGTTGTGAATTCAGGATGACGCCAGCTTTAAGGGGACTTGAATCTCCCCACTTCTTTCCGAAAACTCCACTCACTTTCTGGGAATCTGAATTTAAGCCGTCCCCAAAGGCAGAAATCAGTGATGGAAGGGAAGAGCTGCTTGAGGCAAGCCAGCACCGCCACATTCTAACTAGAACCCACTGCTGATGGGAGGGCTTCTGATCCCAGGAGCCAGTCAGAAGGCAGAGGCTGGTACCTTTCACGCTGCTCTCCTGTTTCTAAGGGGACCTGCCCCCACCACACGCCGCCCACAGAGCACAGGGACAGAATGGCTGCCTTGCCACTGGCCACTTCTCACCTTTCTTGCCATGATGAGGCCTGAAGGTCTGTGCTGGACCTTGGTGACGACTCCGCCATTCCCGGCTCCCAGCTCTGAGATCCTTTCGAAGTCATCATCCTTGAGCTCCCCAACCTTGGCCTTCTGGGTGAGGAAGGCTTCTAGCCGCTTCTTCTGCTGCTCGTCAAGCTCTAGCTCCTCTAGCTTCTTCTGGAGGTCCACCAAGTTTGCTCTGCAGAGACCCCAAGGACAAGGGTTAGTGAAGAGTATCCGAGTTGCCGAAATGACTCAACCTGAGCTGAGGCTACCATGTGGTCGCTGAGTGCCAAGCCCTGGGTTTGCAGCCAGGAGGATGCAGAGATGAATCAGACCTGATTCTCGGGCTTGAGGGGCCGATTATCTAGCAAAAAAGGAAGACCACCTGCAGACACACAGCTGCCCAGAGGAGAAGGCTGACTCCCTGAGAACTGAGGATACCACCTCCTTCCCTGCTCACAAAGGTTAGGAGACCTCAGATCCTGGAGAACCAGCTCTGGTTCAATGGCCCTGGTATCAGACTGAGGAGCCCTCCTTCCTGACGCAAGGGCTCCTGACCACACTGGAAGGAGACATGGAACTGGGGAGAAATGAATGGGCATCAGGTGGGTGAAGGCCCAGGCCAGGATACGTGTCTTCATGAGGATAAAAGGGCAAACTCATTTTTTAAAATTATATGTTATTGTTTAAGCTATTACAGCTGTCCCAATTTCCCCTGCTTCGCCTCCCATCAGGAAGAGCAACCTCATTTTCAGTGGTCTCAGAGCAAAGAGCAAGAACCAATGGGCAGAAGATAGAAGACGCTGTAATTTACATGAATTACGCATGGACTCTGGAGGGCAAAAAGAGGGGCCTGATTTAAACAGTGTAGACAATTCCACAGCATTCCACTCAACCAGCACACTCTTATTATACCCTGAGCACTACTGTACTGTACACATTAGGCATTCACACACACACGCATTCCTGGGCCTGGTTATTTAAAAACCCACATGTATACTGTACTTTACCGAGTGATTCAAGGAATTCTGAAAGGAAATTTTGACAATCAGCTATTTTCACTAGTACCTTGAGTTTGAGCCACATCCTGGAGTAAAAAGCAGTTCCCTGCAGCAAGCAGGTAGACTTTCGCTCAGTGAACACAAGAACTGACCCAGTGTTGTCCAAAAGCTAGAATGTATGCTACATGCGCAATTTAAAATTCACAGCCACGTTAAAAAAAAATACATATATATGTATCAGGTGAAATTATTTTAATACATTTGATTTAACCCATCAAAAATATAATAATAGTTTTCCATAGGCAATAAATATAAACAAAATGACTAATATTTACTGTACTTTTTTTCATATTAAGTCTCTGAAATCCAGGATGTATGTTATACTTACAGCTGCCCTGAATTTGGACAAGCCACATTTCAAGTGGCTACTGTGCCAGAGAGTGAGTGCAGCTCTGACAGGAGAATGGGCCACCTCAGACGGTCCTCGGCCACCCATTCCTGAGGGTGTTTAAGCTAAGGCTGACTGCCCACCCAGGGAAGATCTCATACAGCGGACCTGAGCAAGGGACTTAAGGGGGAGCCTGGATGTTCTCTCAGGAACTCTCCAATCCTAAAGTGACTGTAACTTGCCTACCATATAAAGAGGTTCAAGCAAAGGGGCACACAGGCCAGGAAAGAGATAACCCGCCACTGGGCAATGTCACCTGAGCTGGTACTGCGAAGAGGTGGCTGAAAGGCAGTGGGTGGGTGTCCTTTCCTAAGCAAGTACCAGAGCTTTGTAAATACCATCACACCATCTTGTTTAATTCTCAGGATCCTCCTGGGAGGTAGATCTCTTGTAGACCCAGTCCACATATATGGGAATAGGCCCAGAAAGGTTAAGTAACTAGCCCGAGGGCCACAGTGCAAGGAAGTGGCAGTGTCTGGAATCAAACCTGTACCCTCCCTGATTGCACAGCGTGTGCTCATAGCCTCTGCTCCTCACAGTGTCCCCCTGAGCCAAGAATGAGGGCCTAGTAGGTGTTCCCTGAATGCCTGCTGAACTGAGACCTCGATGAAAAAGGATTGAGAAGGACACTGATGGATGGAAGAGGGAAGGCGAAGGATGAATGGATGCGACACAGCTCCCTTCACTGGAGGGTTGAGGGACAACTTTTGAGGCCAGACTCTGGAAGGGCTCCAGCACTGCCCTATGACATCTACAATGCATTCTGGAGTCAGCTGATTAATCCATTTTAAATTTAATGGCAAGTCAACTGTGGTTATAAAAAACCCTGGAATTCCAACGGCTGGCTTCCTCCACTAGGGAATTTCTTAAAGGGATGGAAATCAGACCCCAGACAGAAGAGAATATGAAAAAAGAGCTACCTTGTAAGAAGAAGAGTAAACTTTTGAATATAAGGAACACGTCCCCACATTGAGTCATGTGCTTGCAGACAGAGAAAGAAAGACGTCAATACGCACATCGAGGCTCACCTCCTAACCCTCACCCAGGCTGCAGAAGGCCAAGCCCCCCGAGAGGCACCAGAAGCATACCATTCCCCCATCACAACCGGTTCTCATGGTGGTCACACCACAAATACAGCAAAGGGACCTTAGCCAGGGGTCTCTGGGACTGTCCTGCTCTGCTCCGCCAGGCAGAACAGGAATGGGGAGGCTACAGGGATTTCTGGGGCCAAGCAGTCACCCTGGCATGACCTCGCTTTCCCTGACACAGTAAGATTCTGCTGCCGTGTAACCTCACCACCCTGGGATGCTCCTTTCTCCCTCCCTTTCCCAGAGATCCTCCTGCCTCCCTCAATTGCCTCGGAGCCTCAAATCTCTTGCACTTCTCCAGCCCCTGGAAGCTTTGCTGATCCATTCAATCCCGAATTTCTGCTTATCTGATGTCTGGGGTCCCAGCAGGCCCCCCCCCTTTCCTCCGGGTCTCCTATTTCTCCCTACATCCCTATCCCCCAAATTCTCCTCACTCCCTGCTTCCCCAGGCCTCTGGGTCTCCTCACCACGCTTCCCAGCTTCAGGGGCTTCTCCCCTGCCCCCAACTCGCAGGATCTCCTCGGGCTTCCTTCCCCTCAAATTCCTTCAAAGAGCTCCCCCACCCCACTCCTCAGGGATCCCTCCCACATCCTCGCCTCTCAGGCAAGCCTTTCCCTTCATCTTGTATGGACTTCCTCACCCCCAGGGAGCTCATTCACCTGCCCTGGGAATGCAAGGACCCCCTCCCTCCACCTCACTGTTCAGGGTCTCCCGGCCTTTGATTTCACTACTAGGACAGCCTGGCCCACCCTCTCTCCTCAGGAGCCCTCCTCCCAACCACTACCCTGAATTCACTACTCAGGGACACCCAACTCCATTCTCACCGCTCAGAGGCCCCACACCCCATCTTTTTTTCTGCAGGGACCTCATTTCGCCCCCATTCACTGCTCAGGGACCCCCTCACCAAAATTTCACTATTTAGGGCCCTCTTTTCCCCACAGGAACCTCCCCTCACTCCGACCTCACTGCCAGGACTCCCTCCCCACCCACTTCATCACTCAAGGACTCCACCCCTCCCACCCCATCCTCTGGTCTCACAGACCCTCTACACCCCATCTCACCACCAAAGGGGATCCACCCCCCCTCCCCCGTCCTCACCCCGCCCTGGCTCACTCACTCGGAGGCGCCCTCGCTGGTGGGGGACGGGCCCTCGGCGATGGCGGGGTTGATGGTGAGCGCCGGCAGCACCGGCTTCCTCCGGGCCAGCATCGGGGCTCCGCGAGCCGGCGGCAGCGGCGCCTCTAGCCGGGGCCCATAGGGGGCGGGCCGGGAGCGGGCGGCGCCGACAGGATACCGGAGCTGAGGCCGAGGCCTAGGCCGGCGCCGAGGCAGCGAGGGCCGAAGGCGTTACTGACGAGGGCCGACGAGCACCTACAGGCGCTGGGGCTGAGGCTGACGAGCCGCAGCCAGTGCCGAGGCCCGACCGAGGCTGACGCTGCAGCGGAGCACGGGAGGCGGACCGTGGGGAAGGGGGATCGCCGAGATCGCGGACCGTCTTCTCGCGAGAGCCGATTTCAGGAGCCGCGCAGGGCCCGCCCCGTCCTTGGCCAGGGCTCAGCAAGACTAGCGTGAGGCCGCCTCCCCAAAGGAAAAAGGGGAGGAGACCTACCGAGGCAGTGCCGAGCTTGCGCCCTCGCCAGCCTCCCACCGCCCTGTGCGCGTGCGCCTGGGGTGCTGGGCGGGGCGGGGGGGCTACAGGTGAAGGCAAGGTGAAAAGGTAGCGATGCGGGGTGAAGAGCTCAAGCAGGTGGGTAGGGAAGACCTTGTGGTTGCCAGGTCAGGATTACAGGAGCCACGAAAATCTCCACAAGTTGTGGGAGACCCAGAGTCAACTGAAGTCTTTTTGGGCCAATTATGGGCACATACACACAACGCCCACCAAATCATAATTAATCCCATTTATTTGTGGCAGTTGTTTTTAAAACATTTTTAGTGTGGTAAAATACGTAACATAAAATTAACCATTTTAAATTATTTTTTTTAAAGATTTTATTTATTTATCCTTAGAGGGGAAGGGAAGGAGAGAGGGAGAGAGGGAGAGAAATATCAGTGTATGGTTGCCTCTTGTGCGTCCCCTGCTGGGAACTGGCCTGCAACCCAGGCATGTGCCCTGACTGGGAATCGAACCACAGTTGATTGGTTCGCAGGCCTGCACTCAATCCACTGAGCTACACCAGCCAGGGCCCATTTTAAATTATTTTTAAAAGATTTTTATTTATTCATTTTTAGAGAGAGGGGAAGAGAAGGAGAAAGAGAGGGAGAGAAATCTCAATGTGTGGTTGCCTATAGCACACCCCATACTGGGAATATGGCCTGCAACCCAGGCATGTGCCCTGACTGGGAATCAAACCAGCGATGGTTTGGTTCGCAGGCCTGCGCTCAATCCACTGAGCTACACCAGCCAGGGCCAGAAAGGCTATTTTAATACTAATTTTTATTTAAAGAATGAAGTTCATGGCACAGAACAAAGGACAGTCATTCAAATGGGAAAAAAGTTGACTTTACGTAAAGTTCACCACATTGCTTTTCTTTTTGTCACGTCTCTAGCATCAGTGTACATCTTCTGGTGGGTTGTATCTTTGGGAACCACGTGGGAGAAACAAAAGGAAAAACTCAGTCCACACTCTTCCAGAGTCCAGCCCAGGTACCCTGGTCTCCCTGGCTCAGCCCTGCTCACTCCCTGTCCAGCTGCCCCTCAGTTATTCTTTTAACAGTTAATTTGCAGTGTCCTTTATGTGCTAGATACTGTGTTGGGCACCAGAGATACAATGTTTAAAAAACAGATATACAATATACAATACACTTAGTTGCAAAATGCGACAATGCTCTAAAAATGCAAAGATGTAACCATAGCTCTTCCCTAATTAAAACTGCTCCCAGACATGCCTATTCCTTTGCTTCTACAACCCAAGCCTTTTTAGTTTTCCCTCTCCCTGTGTCCATGCACCCAAAATTCGGGAGAAGTCTGAGCTGGCTTCAGATAATGCCATGACCTCTCCCAGCTCTGGGCATTTCCACTTTCCTTCTGTTGTACAAATGGATCTCTCCAGCCTATTTCATTGTAGGCTATAAATGCTTATAGCCTTTTTTATTTTTTATTATATAAATTGTATTTATTTTTTAATCCTCACCTGAGGATATGTTTAGAGAGAGAGAGGAAAAAAACAACGTGAGAGAGGAACGCCAGTTTGTTGCCTCCTGCATGCATGCTGACCAGGGATGGAACCTGCCCCATAGTTATGTGCCCTGACCAGAATCAAACCGCAACCTTTAGGTGTATGGGATGATGCTCCAACCAACTGAGCCACCGAGCCAGGGCACGTATAATCTTTTTATTGGGCTATGGCCTCCGTATAATAGATGCACAGTTCTTGAGTGTTCAATTTCTTGAGCTCGGAAACAAGGGGGAGAACATTTACATCGTTCCAGAGTTTCTTCAGTGCCCTGTTCAGTAATTCCCCTTGCCCCACCTAGCTGTGGTGTGCTGGTAAATGTTTAACAGTGGACTTTTGAGAGAGAGAGAGGCGGGGGGTGGGGGGAGGAGAGAGAGAGAGAGACAGAGAAAACGAACCCTAATTTGTAACATTACACTATTTTTGTGGTATAAATATTTACACCACAACCGATTATCATGGAATTAGAAAGATTGTCAACAATCGGCACCTGTGAACCAGGACAAACTAGCGTATTGCTATCTAGAGACATGCAGATTCTGATTTCTGGCTCCAGAGAGTCTATTTGTAGGTTCTAGTACTCTTTGGCGTCTCCATTTTTTTTTTAAATCCACACGGTATTTTTGAGATTCATCCAAGTGGTTGCATCTGTCAGTAATTTGTTCTTATCCCTTGCTATGTGATATTCCACAGTGTAGAACTGGGGATTGACCTTCCCAGAGAACCTTCTTCAGGAGGTTAGAGAGATCAAGTCTTCTCCAATCATCAGGCTCTTCAGTTTTCCTTGATTCCTACGTAACAATTCTCCTGCTTCTTGCTACTTCCCTACTCCTTGGCATTTCCAGTGCACCCTCCTTATTTCTGGTTGGTGGCTCTTGCCGCATCTTGACTCACCTCCCTGTTCTTCCCTTTTGCCATTCCTACTCGTTATGAATGTTCTGAGGGCATGAGGATGCTGGATTTGTCTCTTTCCCTGTCCAGCTTCCTGGAGTTGAAGCTTCACACATAGATGCTACTCGAATAAATGAAATGGGTGTCCCTGCCCTTGGGAAGATGCATTTCCTGCTACATTAGCTGATTCTCAGAACTTAGTCTAGAACACGCGGTTTTATTATTGAGGTTACAGCACAGATGCACGCCCTCTGCCTCCCCCTCTATCTTTATTAGTGAGCACATTTTGCTCTATGACTTCTCCCTGTCCCATATCTCTCTACTTATCATTGCTTCCAGTCACACCACGCTTAGTACCTCTGCTCCCTGGTCGCAGAGACTTGGGTGCCTCCTAAATCACTCCTCCCACTCCCAGGGAATAAACCCCTAATAGCTTTATTGGTAGATTCAACCCAAGGTGACGTTGATCTTGTTTAGGCACTATCTAGCATTAATATTACTTGTGTACATGCTATCTATCTGCACATGCACCCTGACCTTTACCTCTCTCACCTGTGCAATGGATTAACTGAAAGAACAGCTGACCCCACCCCTTTGGGAAACAACTTAGCACTATCTGGAATACCCTACGACCCAGGAATTCTTCTCTTAGGCATGTAACCTGGGAAACTCTTGATCTTGTATAACCGGGACACACACACACACACACACACACACACACACACACACACACCCTGTTTTTGATGGCACAAATCTGGAAACTGCACAAATACCCATTGAAG
>PVKM010049016.1:0-11033 GCA_004027735.1 Carollia perspicillata
GGGCAGGCTAAATAGGCGTCGTATATTCTATACCTTAACATGTTATATTTTATACATATCCAGACCACAATAAAGAATTCTCCGTCTAGAAACCATCTTTTAAGTACATCAACTAAAATGTTTATAAAATGTATTAATGTGTTATATGTAATATATTACATTATAAAATCTATTCTCACTCAATAAAAATGAAATTATTAAGTTGTTTGATGTTTCACATACTTTGTGAAAATATAGGAAAGGTGTAAACAACAAATAAATGATCCCACATATTAATATTGAATTAAAAAAACCAACCTTGGGGAATGAGCTATCACAGTAACATCTGATTAGTAGCCGAGTTAGCAAGTACACAATAAGGCCATCCAGAATGTCCACATGACGGAATGCAAAAGCTCTTCTCTTCCATTTTGATTTTTGAACAAAGACTCCTGGGAGATTCTGATGAAGTTATGGACCAAAAGGTGTACATACAGAAAAATTTGGCATGTAGTGGAAGAGTTCATAGATACTCTGTCCAAAAAAGCTATTTCAGATTCACAATCACCTCATAAAAGAAAGAGCTGTGGACTAGAATCCATCTGACAGTTGCCTCATCAGTGCAAGAGGGAAGGCGAACTAGAGCTCTGTTACTTTTCCAGGTCCAGTTTTCAGTGTTTCTATGAGATGCTGCCCAGAAGGGCAACCGGTAGAAACAACCTGCACTGAGAACTGAGTAGTGTCTAAAAGCCCAAGGTCACTGGAAGGAAGAGGAAGAAGAGGAGGAGGAAGAGGAGAAGAACCCACTGTGTCTCATACAGTTGCCTCGTGCCAATTCTGATTCCACACATACGCAACTCTGAAGGTGAGGAGCTACCCATTCAATTTGCAGTGCCAACCGAATCAGAGTAGTGACAACTTTTTAAACTCACTAATTCCTACACTTATAATTATGGTATTTGATAAATGCTCCCTATGAAAACTGATTTATTTTACCTCTATTCCATGATCTTCTTTAAATTTTTTATTAAATTCATTGGGGTGACATTGGTTAATAGGATCACATAGGTTTCCAGTGTACATTTCCATGATACTAGATCTGTATATTGCACTGCTGCCCACCGCCTAGGGTTGAACCATCTTCTCTCACCATATATTAGCGTCCCCACTCCCTACCCTCTGGCAACTACCACATTGTTATCTCATGATCTTTGAAGAAGTCTGATAACCCTAAGTGAAAACCGGAGACACTGTTGTCTTTTAAAAGTAGTTTGAATCAGATTGACCTAAATTCAAATGTCCACTCTGCCAATTTGGCCAGATTGTCTGAACCAAGTAAATAAAGTCCCTGCTTCTGATTTTCCTCTTCTGTGAAAGGAATAGATCATAATAACCTCCTCTCCTTTAAAGAGTTCTTGACGAGATGAAATGAAACGATGTAAGCTGAATGATTACATAGTACCTGACAAAGAGCAGCCGATTTTAACAAAAAATAATAATGGGGGAAAAAGGCAAAATGCCAAATATCCAGTTAAATTTTCATCCCCGAAGCTAAACGCTGATGAGGAAACTATTGTCTGTTGTTTCCAAGATAAGGCACAGCTATGTGTGTTCCCCTATGAACGCATTTATCTGCTGGAAGAATAGTCTTATTTCCTGGAATAGGAAAGACACAAAACCATCACACTTCCCTCTGCAGGCTATGAAGAAAATCTTTCTCTATAGAAAGAAACACACAAAAATTAAACAATCCACGGAAAGATGTCCTCTCCCCCGGTCCTTAAATGGAGAAAGAATAGTAACAGATAGCAACATCGGAGCCTTTTTCATGCCAGTAATTCCAAACTTGGCTATCCATTAGGTTCACAAGCCAGCATTTTTAAAAGTAAATAGTCCTGAGTCTGGAAGGCAAAATTCAGAATCACTACCTTTTAGAGAAGGGGATGAACATTTTTCAAAGCCTCACAAATTTGGTCAGGTGCACAGCTTGACTTGGGACACTGCCTTACTGTTAACAGTCATTTCACTTATACACTACCCCAAGATATCTCGGCCTGTTTTACAAAGATTATTTTAGAGGTGCAAGAGACCACAGCTATCCACGAAGGTGAAATCAATGGGCTTATTTTACCAGTGAAGAAATGGAGACCTAGAGAGTTAAAATATTTGCATGAGCATAGAACTTGAACCCAGCTCCCTTCACTGACAATTTCTTACATTGCATCTTTTTCACACACAAGATTTGGAGGGAAAAAGGGATGGATTCTTGTCTTTTAAAGTTAATAAAAACATCATTTTAATTTCTTGTATTGAGGACAAATTAGCTGTTCTGCCTTGAATCTATAGAGACAATCATGACTTACAAAATTCTCCCTGAAATTCCACTAGGTCTTGAATGAGAACCATACCGGCACGCTGTGTTCCCCCGCTTTAAAGGAGGGCTCTCCTGCTGGGGGAAGTCTATTTCCTCGTAAGTTACAAACACACACGTGCACTTCAACAGCACCTTACGTGTTTAAAAAATACTAGTAAATTAAAGGAAATTTTGTGTTGTTTTGTCATTTTATATAACAGGATTTCCATAAAAAATTTTGTTGATGTGATAACCACTTCTCTCAGACACTTGATGAAAGCCACAAATAACAAATCTACAATTATGTAAACTGAATCTAAGAAATCTGAATAATGTATACGGTTGGTATAACTACAGCATTTTCAAGGAACAGAGATTTTTAAACCTACCCCGTTCTGTATTAAAAAGTGATTGTTCATTGTCTCGTTACATCCTGTCCCACACACTGACTTAATCATGTACCATGCTGTGGCTAGAAAAAATATTTTCCTGTGATACCGCTCTAATTCTATACAAATAGAAAAAAATTAAAAGATCTTCTGGAATAATCATCCAGGAAAAAAAAAAATCTCTGAACATTAGGAAAAAATGTGAATCAAATTACAACAGTAAATGAAGTAAGTATCTTCCACGATGCTTTTCATTAAGACCTGAATCACTTTGAGTGTCTTTGTCTGTTCTGTTCTACCAGGAGGTGTGCAGTGGTGACGCAGAGCGTGACATTTTCAGTCTTATGACCACTTCAAATTCCAGCCCTACCACTTATTTACCGGGTTATCTCTTAGTTCTGCCATCTGCAAACCAAGCCACTCGCAGCAATTACTTCCTAAGACTTGTGAAGAGTGAATGATAGAATAGGTCCAGAAATACGGTATGTGGCCCATCCATTAACCATTATCACAAGCAAAATGGTTGGGGTTTTTTGGCTTTCTAAATCTGGAAACTAGAAGAAATTATAAGGTGAAATTCATTAGACCTGAACATCTAATGTGAAACATCTATATGTCAATGAATTCATTAAAACTGAAGATAAGCAACAAACTAAATGTACTTGACATGATAACTGAATAATCAGGAAACTTAATTAAATTATATAAGAATCTGCCCTGGCTGGTGTGGCTCAGTGGATTTAGTGCCTGCCTGCAAACAAAATGGTCGCTGGTTTGATTCCCAGTCAGGGCACACGCCTGGGTGGCAGGCCAGGTCCCCAGCTGGGGGTGCACGAGAGGCAACCACACACTGATGTTTCTCTCCCTCTCTTTCTCCCTCCTTTCCCCTCTTTCTAAAAATAAATAAATAAAATCTTTTAAAAAATTATATAAGAATCTCAAACAAATTAGTAATAAGCTAAAGCTGTAATAAACAAATTGGCAATCACATAAACAGGAAACAAAGAAAGTATTGACATCTATCAGAAGTAAAAAAAATACAGAACCTCAGAAGAGATCAAAGAGTTATATATTAGAACAATGGAATACAAATCTCCCCCTAACTATTGAAGATTTTCATAATAATACTGCTCAGTGAAACCAGTCTCCTCATATATTCTTGAAATAAATATAAACTAAAGAATATTCTGGAAAGAAATTTTGCAATATGTTTCAAGAGTCTTAAATAATGTTCCACTTCTTGTATTTGTTATTCCACTGTCAGGAATATACTGTGGAAATATAATCTGAAACAGTACAATGGAAGATTCTTCAGCCATTAAAATTGTGTTTTAGAAGACCATTCAACAATGCAGAAAGTATAATTCCAATTTAAATACAGAAAGAGATTTAGAGAAAGACAGAGGTGGAAGGAGAATATAAAAATGCTAGTATTGAGGTGGTAGAATTCCTCCTACCTCTGCTGTCTCTACAATAAACATGAATTATTTTCACGAACAAAAAATATGTTGTGTTCTATCTCTAGACCAGTACACACATGAAATGAAATTCAATACATTTGACAGCTGGCATCTCTAGAAAAATATGTATGCATTTCAGTTTCTAATTTCCTTGTTCTCGCTGTTGTATAAATACAGTTAGGAGTTTAACTGTATGCCCCACTGCTCTGGCACATCTTCACAAAGCCAGGCACAGTGTTAGAGAAGCCTTACTTGCTGGGGAGTAGGGTGAGCACTAATCCTGTAGTCTCAATGTAGCCCAATCCCTATTCCCAAGGGAAGGGGTCTGTAGGCACCCTCTCTCCCAGCAGAATGACGAAGGCCTGCCTCACAGACTGAGGTTCCCCCTGCCTTTCTGATCTATTCTGGTTCACTGCCTACCAAGGAATCCCAACCCTGAAGCCAACCCCTGACTCCATCAACAACTTCGAGCATGACTCATAAATGAAAGAAACCTTTTCCGAACTCTTCACCCTGGCACTTGAACCCTGTCCCAGGCCCCAGATGCTACCCTTTGGAAACAAACAGCAGCCAGATCAAGACCTATTGTTTCTGGCTTGCTCTCCTACCATCTCTCCCCATGAGGAAAATTCCATGATTCTGATACCCAAGTCGATGCCGAGTTTTCAGTCTAATGGCATAATGTAGTGGTTCTGGACTTTACCACATTGAAAATTTAACCTCAAAATCTTTAACCCAGGGAAAGAAAAATTAAGTTGCATTGATAGCCCCAAAGCAGTAATAGTAATAATATTTCTAAGTTGTATATTTCTTCATTCCTACTTAAAATTATGCTGTTGTATTTTAAAATAATTATTTTAAAGCAAGCAAAGGAATCTTTTATAAATATGGAATGAGTAGCTTTCTGAAAACTTTACTAATCATGTTTAGTAATGATATAAAAATTTTGACAGACTTTACTGTAGTAAATTAAAGTCAAACACATTAAAAACTGTGACTTTTATCCTTGCTACTGCTCATATGTTATTAGAAAAGACAAAAGAAAAATAAAGCACGTCTTCCCATCGTTATGGTGAACCAGCTCACCCTGTGACGTTCACGCAGAACAAGTGTCAATCAAGTCTCCCATGATCTTATCTTATTTTCTTCTTATGGAACATGAACTGGCTCAACCTCACTGAAGCAACTCTAGCTTCAAGTTGCTTTAATATTTCACTTATTCTCTGATTAACAAAAGTGAATTAATTAGGCACCTACACTGACATAAATTCTCTGACATCCAGATCTTTAACAGCTATTAATTCACATTCATTGCTCTTTTTCTTCATCTAACACTTTCTGTCTCACATTGAAGAGGTGTTTGTTCACCCCAGGTGTCTTTGGTTGTGAATCAACAGGTTCAGTTTTGAAGCTTCTGAAACCTTCTTATTTTCTCTCTGTACTAGGTGTATCATTTAGGGGCCTGCTACCAGGGGGCTAGCACTACCGTTCTTTACAGAAAGGGCATAAAAAAGGGTGAATGATTTCAGTAATTTCGTAGAAAACTATAAAAATAGAACAACTAAACAATTACTGTTACCCAAAAGACTTTCAATAGAAATACGACGTAGTACGTGTTTGAAAGGATACAGGCCCTGCAAACAAGTTTTCAGATCTCCCTGGTCTCCTATGCTCTGTGCTCACAAGATTTTCTGACTGTTTCCTGTCTCTGTAACCTGTCGTGTTTTGGAAGGGAACTTCTTCACTCCAACAAGTATTTAATCCATGTTCTTAAATATTTCATTTTCAAAAAAGTATGCAGTGATTTCCTCTCATAGAATTTGCCATTAATCATGTAATATTGAGCAAATATTCCAGGAAACATATAATAATGAAGCAAATGTTTTCCAGAACAATTTAAAAAAAAAAACAATGAATCACTCACAAAAAGACAAAAATTATGTTCTCTTGTTTTCAATCTTATTCCCACCTTTCATTTCAACAATTGAAATCTTTAAAAACATGGACAGAAGAGTGGAGATTAAATTAGGGGAGAATCAATACATTGGTATTCCCACAGAAATAATTTTTATGTATTTGTTTTTGACTGAAAACAACTTTGGTCAAAAATTAAGAGATCTTTGTGAAATACAGAATTTTACCCAAAGGTAGGAGTTGGCCAAGAATGTGAGTTTGTGGCTGAAGTTGTCAGTGGAATGTGATAGCCAAGGTTCGGCCATTGGGTACTTGTCAGTGACATGACAGGTTTCGGTGTAGTATTAGCAATAAAGATCACGAGGTTGTGATTAATCCCAGCACTACCACTTACTAGCCAGGTAATCCTGAGCAGGTTGTTAAACCTTCCAAAGCTCAGTTTTACCATCTATAAAATGGGAAAATATTAACAGATTAGTCCTAGGGAGTTCTCGTAAAGAATAAATTGAATACACATGAAGTAGCTGTAACACTGTCTGAACATTAGAGCTCACTATAGAAAGTGGCTACACAGGGGCAAAATGGTTAGAAAGCAGGCTCCAATGAACAGTCACCCAGGTCCTCGGCGAAGTCTGCACAGGGAGGCCCACATCCACACGCCTACTTCACTTGTGCCCCATCAAGAGAGTGCAGCCAACCAGAACTATCGGCCGGAAAGCATGATGAATTGGATTTGCCTAAAAACAGCATAATTTTGTAATCTAGTTTGTATTAACCTGGAAAATGTTATCATGCCATGATGATATCAGCAGTATTTTGGAATAGGTTATTACAAAGTGTGTAAATGTTTGATGAACAGACTAAATGGGTAAGCTAACATTTCAAATGAAAGGCACAAGTTACTTTCTCATCACGTAACATATCCACATCCACTTTGTCAGGCTGATTGACACCAGTTTCCTTATCTTACGTGTTTTTCCTGATAATTAAAGGAATAACTGTACACTCTATTCATTGTATAAAACATATTATCTTTCTGTTGACTTCAGGCATACCACAAAGTCAAAATGTCAAAAAGAAAAAGTGATGCCTAATAAATATCCTAAACTCTTTAATAATTACTATGACCTTAATTTTATCAACAAAGAAGGTAATGGCCTTCCTTCCTTTCACATCTAAGAAAGAGCACACTGAATTCCGCCTGTCAACAAAGGGGGGAACTGCGTTGCTACTAGTTGTAATCTCTTGGCCTGAGAAAAGTGCGGGCGATGTTTTACCAATTCAAATGCAGCACTAGTGTAATAAATAATTAAAATGTTTTAAAGTATTATTGTACTGAGCATCTTAAAGCTCTAACTTTTGAGCTCCCAGCTTATAAGAAATACATAGTACACTCCATAATAGAACTGCAGACAGACTGAAGTTTCACTGACATCTCTCAAAAAATACATATTAAATTTAAGTAGGGCCATAGTTTGAGGATGTTATTTAAAGCAAAGATTTTACTTAACAGAATAGGCACAAATGTTGAGAGTAAATAGAATTTCATCTATAATATTTTCTAATAAACTTTATATCCTAAAAATAGACAGCAAGAAAAACAATCAAATTTTCATAGTCTTGAAAGACTATTTTCATAGTCACTTCACCAATATTCCATTCCAATAAAATATGTATAAACCATAATTAAATCTTAATTAGGTATGAATATGTTTTTTTCAGTTAAAACACATAAATAAGAGAGGCATAAAACAAGGAAGAGGATTGAAAGCAAAATGCCTGTGTAGTCAGATATGGTTGAAAATTAGGTTATAACAAACTTTATCTTTACAACAGCATCATATAAAGTTGGCTGGCAAATTAATATATGAGTTAGACTGACAAAGTGACTTGACTGCCAGATTTTACATAATAAAATTCTGAGCATTTCAAAGCAAAATAAAATCCATTTCATATATAGTTAAATCAAAGTTACCATAGAATTTTGTTAAAATACAATTGTATTTAACCCAAAATCAGGAGAGACCTTGATTTGGATTCATAAAAGACAACATTTTTATAGTTTACAAAACAAAATTGTACGGCATTATAATGACAAACATGAAATTAGTTTTCATTGACCCTGTGTTTTAAAGTTATTGCACATTTAAAAGCATTCATATCACATACAAAAAGCATTATTAAATAGCACAATCAACGTAAATCACATCATTCTACAGAGAATATCAAATCGAAATGCTTACATCGAGTAGGCATTCTTGCCTAAAATGCCTACACGAGAACAATTTACTTAGGAACACAGTCTTGGTACACAGTAGATATTTGATAAGTAAGTAGGAATTAATGAATTGATACACATGTCTCATCCTGGCCTTAAGAAAGCTACTGAATTTCCTCTGAGCTTCTATCCCCTCATCTGTATAAAGTCACAGTGTTTTGAAAATGCCTAACACTCAGTGGTAAATGTTAGCTTCAGTATGATTAATGGAGTGGATTAGATAATTTTCAAGATCATTACATTAAAATTTTATGTTTTCACTGAATAAATATTAAGTGCCTACTATATGACAGAAATTTTCATTCTGAGTAGATAACCCAATACCACAACTTTCAAAAACCAAAATATTTATTATTTCTTTTTATCCATCTCCCTGTAATAATCTCTTTCCCTGCAGAATGGGGGACACATGACTATGGAAAGACACAAGTATGTGATAATTGGTAAAAGCCTTAAATCCAGCTCGAATATCTAAATCACATGATGCTGAGGTGTTCTGCACACACACCCCGCCCCGAAAAAAAAGAATTTTAAAAAATGAATTTCAACTGTGGGGAACTAGTAATTTTCTCTGAAAGTAAGAGGAGTACGAGAAACATGGCTTAGAGTGGGGCCCCCAATCTCTTCCAGACATGTCCCTATAAACTTAAACTCATGAAAGCATGGAGGTGAAAATTTGGTGTCTAATAGTAAAATCAAAAGGAAAGCAGTGCTGATAAAATGCACCTGTTAGGCTGAGGACTGCTTGCTCAATGCCAGCAGTCTTCTTAGGTTGGACAGTCTGCTGCGGTGACAGTTCCCACTGTCGGCACTGAGGCTCCAGAGTCACCCCCTGCCTCACTCCTAGGAGGCAACCTGCCTTGACTCGCTGGGAGCAGCACACCCAAGGCCCAATGGCAGACACCGGGACAAAAAGAAGTCTCCAGAGCATTCCTACAGAAATTTCTATGGCAATGGCATAGAGAATATATCTAAGAGGAAGCAATGTTGATTCGATTTCAGGAATTTTAGACCACGTTAAACCACTGATGATCTGGGTTTGACATCAGCTGATGAGGAGGAGTGCCACAGGTATCCAATTTGAAGAAAAGTAAACATCAGCTGTTCATTCACTAACTTTCCTGTCTGTGTTGAATTATTTTTAAATATGAGACATTTTCCTTACTTAAGGGACTGAATTCATAGGCAGCAAAAAGCAATTAAATATTCACATTTCCATTCATTCACTGGAGCTTTAATAAATGTTGAAAACGCATCCTTTGTGGAGGAAGGCTTTTGAATGTGCTATAATCTTACTTTTTTAAAAATCTAGATCTTCACTGATTTTGTTTTAATTCACCAAAAGAAAGCTTAGTTGAAATAGGTTAATGATCTTAGTTCATATCATACCAGAATACTTTTTATCCCTTACTTCAAGGAGTTTTGATTTATATTCTCAGAAAAAAATCTAAGAATTATATATTTTCTTATTATGACAGGCACTCAGACATTTTAGCTTACTTCACTTGCTTATTTTTTAGCAAAAATTAATTTTCAATATGCAGCTGCATTCCTTTCATTCCAACACAGATAGAACACGGGTTGTGTGTAACTGAACTATCTTGGAAGACCATCAAGCTAAACACCTTTATAATGAATACTTCCTTGGCCCTTTAGCAGAGAATCCAACTCACACAAATTCAGTTAATAGGGGGCTTACAGCAGTAATCAAACTAATTTTTTTCTAAATAACTATTATATGCCAGACGTTGTAACAAGCCCAGACAATACTACATGAATAAGCAACAAATGATGTTAGTTTTTTAACAGCAATACCCCAAATAGCCAAACAATTCTGGGGGGTAAAAAAGTATAGCTATAGTAATTTTTTTTAAAAAGTGTGGTATTGGCATAAAGACAGACATATAGACAAATCGGACAGAATAAGGAGCTTAGAAATAAACCCTCACATGTGTGGTCAAATGTACTTCCACAAAGGTTCTAAGACCACTCAATGGAGAAAAGACAGCCCCTTCAGCAAATGGTATTGGGAAAACTGAATATCCACATTTGAAAAACGTTGAAGTCAGCACCTTGCCTTACACAAAATAAAATCAAAATGGATTAAAGACCTAAATTTAAGACTTAAACTAAAATCCCTAAAAGAAAACATAAGGGAAAAGCTCTGTAACATTGGATTTGGCAATGAGTTCTTAGATATGATACCAAAAGCACTGATAACAAAAGCAAACACAAACAAATGTGACTACACCAAACTTCAAAAACTCCTGCACAGTAAAGCACACAACCAACAGAATGGAAAGTCAAACTATGGAATGGGATAAATATCTGCAAGTTACATAGCTGGTAAGGGTTTTGTATGCTGAATATATAAACAACTCCCACATACCGATGACGAATAACGAATGACCTAATGTAAAAATGAACAAAGGACCTGAATAGACATTTCTCCAAAGATGATATACAAATGTGCAATAAGCACATGAAAAGATGTTCAACATCACTAATCTTTAGGGAAACACCAATCAAAATGTTAAAAATACATATATAATTCTGGGAACAATGAGAACATGCTGATACTTCCTGGGGATTAATGACAGGCATGAATTTAAGGACAGAAAATGATAGGGCTGAAAACTACAAGCCAGAATAAAATTGAG
>PVKM010049017.1:0-11037 GCA_004027735.1 Carollia perspicillata
GGTAGGCAGAGGGCCTGCAGTGGGGACTCAACAACCACCAGTGAGAAGGGGAAAGAAAGGAAGGTAGGGAGAGGAGGAGGAGGATCTGCCAAGGAACAGGAAAGAACGGAAAGGGCAGGGGAGGAGGGGTGGCCGTGGGGACGCCCCTGGGTCAGAGAAGCTGGGGGTCAGGTCTGCAGGGCTAGGACTAAAGGTCATCTGAGAGCAGGCCCCTGTCACAGGTCAGAGAGACTCCAAGGAAGTTAATGAACCTGCATTGATGAATTTGCTCTGCAGGGAGAAGACTGTCCCCCAAGGTCACCTGCGCTCAAGTAAAAGTTACCTCGACACTCACATGACCGGGGCTGCTATGGGCAGGAGCGAGTATATTGAAGGAGACCCCAAAACCAGGTTTTAAAGGGAGAAAAGGCTCCCACCCCACCGCCCCTCCTTACCCCTCAGGTGCAGCCAAACAAAGCAGGAGCCCAAGGTGGAAAGGCTGGTGCAGGGTGAGTGTCCCCAGCCCGCCCCTGCCCATCTGCCCTTTCCATCATAAAAGCCGACAGGAGCGAAGAGGATTCCAGACCCCGAATTCTTTGAACTCCAAAGGAGAAGCAAGGATGAACACTGAGAGGCCTCCAGATGGGGGCTCCACTCTGCACCCCGACACAGCCCATCTCTCTGCTCGCCGCTCTTCTGGTCAGTAGACTTGAGAACAAGCCCTGGAGACACAGAGCTGGAGCTCAGTCTCCCAAGCCTCTCCCCAGCACAGGCCTGCCTCTGAGCTCTAAACAGAGAAGTACCTGCTGCTTCCCTGGAAAGTCTTCCATGGGTCCTGCAAGGTCAATGGAGTTTGTGGGAAAGTAACAGCCAGGCTCCCCTGAGCCTGCCGTCTACAGCCCTTGGCTGTGGTGCAGCCCACAGAGCTGGCTGTGTGCAGGGCCGCAGGGGCGGGAGTGAAGAGGACCCACGCAGAGACTCCCATAGCCCTTTCCAGGGGTCCCACCAGCTCTCTGCAAAGGCGGCTGCTGCCTGAACAGCCCCAGCTGCCCCACTGACCCCAACTTTATAACCGCCAGGACCCCTGGGAGTGTGCGTTCTCCCCAATGACTCCGGCTCACCCCTACTCTTGCCCCATCAGAGCTTGGGCAGGAAAGGACTCTGAGGCAGTTATGTATTATTAAGAAGAACCCCCAGCAGAAGAACTCTCCCAGCCTAGTTATGTGTCACTAAGAAAGTTATTCACTCTCTGAATATCAGTTTTCACATGTATAAAATGGGATAATAACATCTCCCTTGCAAAAGCAATATTTCTTGTGCAGTTTCTAAGAGTTCAGGCTCAGAACCAGACTTCCGGGGTGCTAATCTTATCTTCCCAAATTACTAGCTGTGTGACCTTTGGTAAGTGCCTTACCCTCTCTGTGCCTCTGTTTTGTTATCTATAATATAAAAGAGGATAACAGTGCCTACCTCACGGAAGCATTGTGAGGAGTGAATTCACGTGAAGAGCTCAGAACAATGCCTGGCATGTAGTAAATGCTGAATATGTTTTAGTTATTATCACCGGTAGAGGTCACGGTGAGAATTAAATGATCTGGAGCACACACAGCGTCCAGAGGCAGGCAAGTTTGTGGCCCCCAGTCCTGTGTCCCCACAGGAGGGTTCCCCCCATCCGGTGGGGACCACACTGCCAGGCACACAGTAGGTGTTCTCTGGTGATGGCACCTTTCTCCTCACTGAGTATGTGTTGAATTAGCCTGTTTTAAACTTGTGGAGTTTGCGTAAGTGGCAAAATGTCCAAGTGGGAGCATTTCAGCTGAAGCAGTTGGGAGGAGGAGCAAGGCCCCAGGGGACGCTGAAGGAAGAGTAGGACTGGGGATCCACTGATTGAAGGACTCACTGAAACCCCAAAGAGGGGCTAAACACCCCCCTTTGGTCATCCAGTGTAATCAGAACCTTGGGAAAGGGGAGAATGGTGGGCCGGTGCCGTGGACGGACAGGGCAGCAAGAGGCCGAGTCCCCTGCTGCACAGTGAGGACCCTCCTGTGGGGACACAGGACTGGGAACCACGAACCGCCCTCCAGACGCCCGCAGCCCACTGAATTCGTCTTCCCAGGAGCCCACTGGAAAACCTGCCTGGGTCACCTCCTGATGAGAAGCCCGGCCAGGACCAGGGGAGGATGACTGCTCCGGAGGAAGGCTGGGAGTGGGAGTGGCCTGGGGCAGGGCAGGGGTGGCCAGCAGCTCTCCCCAGGGACCAGAGAACCCCGGTGGGAGCGGAGGAGTTAAGTGTGCAGAGCTGTCTGCTCCTGGTTCACTGGAGCCCTTGGGGGTGCGTCCAGAGGCACCTCCACACGACTCTGAGAAGCCCTGAGACATCGCGCTGCTCTCCGTGTTCACCGCCTCGGGACGGCCAGTAGCTTAGAGCCTGGAATAGCGCATCCAGCCCTCGGCTATTGCCTTGGCCTAAGGAGGGCCCGCAGAGTCACTAGTATGCTTCGTGTTCACCACATCCCAATGGGAAACTGCTGGTCCTACCCCCACCCTGCAAATGAGGAAACTGAGGCTTAGGAAAAGCAGCACATCTGGAACATGCTCCATTGCGGCCTTAGGCCCCAGCCCCCTGCTCTGAGCTTCCCATTCTGCTCCCACAGCGCTGCCTCTTGTTCAGCCCCTCATCTCACAGGAAAGGGCACGGGGCGGGGCCGCGGGGTGAATTCCTGCCTGCTCCGGTTCCCAGGTTCCCAGGCCGCCGTCTGTCTCTGCGGCAGAGCTTCCTCCCTGGGTCTGAGGCAGGTGGGGAGGGGTCGGGGTTACTGCAGGCACAGGACAAAGCAGCCAAGCCTCTCATAATAAGGAAGAGCTGGCTGTACATTATGCACACATTTGTAAGTTATGAGCATTACAGGGAGAGAGAGGCACATAAATTAAAGCGGCCAACTTGTGTGCGCACATGCACGCTGGCACGGGCAGAAGGCTGGCTCTAAATGGCAAAAATTAGCAGCTTGAAACAGTAAAAAACCTCAACTTTGCCTCAGAAAGACGCAGGGCAACTTCACAGAGTTTTATGTGGCCCATAAATTAGAGCCGAGAGAGGGCCTCGCTGCAGACAGGGGCTCTCCGCCTCGCAGATCCGCCGTGTGGCAGTGTTACAAATGTCCCGGGCGGTTTACACACAACAGCACAGCGTGAGTTTGCTGGGGGGTATTGGAGCTGGTAATTGCTATTCTAAAACTGGCCTTGTAAGCTTGAAGAAATGTTTTGAAGGGGGAAAAGAGCCAATTTAAGAGCTTTATAAAGCCATAAATGCCTTCTGAGCAAACCAAAAGTAATCTATCTGGAGAGACAGGCCATCCCTCAAACCCCACGGAAGACCCTGCAATGCTGCACGGCCCAGAGGAGGTCCCCCTGAGGTCCCTGCTGCCACAAGGGAGTCACCTGTATGGACCCGGGGCTGCCATCTGGTGACCTCGGGACAGTCTTCCCCTGGACGCAAGAACCTGTAGGCCCCTGACGGCTCACAGTGATTTTCCCTGCCAGCGGGACCGATTCCCCCAAACAAACAAGAGAGCCACAGCCCCCTGTGTCTTCCTTCCAGGGGCCCTTCCTTCCCAGGTGGGCCTCGCAAACGGGGAGGGGTGGCCACGGAGGAGGTATGGCGCGGATCTCCCACTTGGCCCCAGTTCCATCCGCAAAGTGGGGCCGTTGTGAGAATCGGGTAAGGGAGAGTGTGTCAGCACCTGCCCCTCGCACTCAATAAAGAGCAGCTATTATTATTTTATGGGTGTTGGTACGTGTGGAACAGGGGTGCCCCAGGCAGAGGGCACCTTCCCAAGGCCCCGCCTTCTCAGACCCTCTCCTGCCAGGCTCTCCGCATCAGGGCGCCGTTGAAGAATCCTCACCAGCAGCACGCGGGCTCAGACACCGGCCGTTTCCCAGGGAAACCATCCCAGCGCCTGCTTCCTGACTTAATTTACTCTCATCTCCCTTCAGACACATTCTTTAGCTGCAGCCCCTGCCCTCGCCTCACACTTTTGCCCAGACCAAGAGTCCCCTGCTAACCCGGATTACCAACTTGGGGTCTCTGCATGCCAGGGGAGGTGTGACCCTCCCCCAAGTCTGTGGCTAGGAAAGCCAAGACTCAGGGAGAAGCAGCCAGACTCCTGTTCTCCCAGCCTCTGCCCTCGCCCCCCAGCCTCCTGCTCCTCCCTCTTCCACAGTGGCCTCCGCCCGATAACCCAACTTGCCTTCGGATGCCAATATTTCATAACGGAAAACAAAAGCCATATAATGCACAATTACCCACTTTCCATTGTGTTTTAATGGCCCTATTGACAGCACGGAGCACCACACAGGAGCAGTAGAAAGGGATTCGAGATCAAGCTTCCAGTGAAATGTGTTTTTAGTTATATGTATTTTCATAGCTTTTGCAACACCTTATTAAAGTTGAAAGCTATATATAACAGCACTACCGGTGGCACTTTCCAATACACCACTACAGTCACATTTCTTTACGGCCCAAACAAATGTGACCCAGCTGCCTCTAAGCAGGAGTTCCCATGTCCTCTTCCAGCGCTCCTGAGCTGTCCCCGACACCCCCTCCCAACACTTCTGAACAGTGGGCGGAGAGATGAGATGCTCTTCCAAGGCCCTGGCAGGCTCAGCCGGGAGGGCCCTCTTATAGCCCGAACTCACGAGACTGGAGGTCTTCCCTGCTCTGTCCCTCCACCCACAGCTCTCTCACTCGGAGCTGTCTAGGTCTAATTGCTGTCCCCCACCTGAAGTTATGCCAAGCGAGTTCCCGTCTCCGGGACTCTGCTGAGGCCGGGGTGTCCTCCTGGCTCGCTGCCCGTCTGTCCCTCTGCGATCTAAGTCCCTGCTCAGCCTCGAAAATGGCTGTGATCCAGTCACAAGATAAAGTCACCGTGCGGGAGGCTGCCTGGGGATGGGAACGTGCCCTGGACTCGTGACGACAGAGCTGCCACTCGCGTTAGCTAGGTCCCCTGGAGCAAGTCTCTGACTCCTCGGCCTTCATTTTTTGGTTCAGCTACAAAATAAAAGTTCGAAATGTAGGATTACAAAGGTCCTTCCAGTTCTGGAATTCCTCCCTGAAAGCATATTAAGGTTTTCTGGGCAGCATTTACTTGATGCCTACTAGGTGCTTGGTGCTGTAAGGACAAGACAGGGTCCCCGTTCTCAGGGAACCTGCAATTTCCTGGAGGAGAAAGGCACATCAGAAGAAAAAGTGAGATTACAGCCAACACTTTCAGCTCCAGCTCAAGACAGCAACATATAAAAAGTCACGAGGCAGTAACTGATTAGATGCCAAATGAATTGGGCAGAGAGTAATTGCTCCAGGCCAAGGAGTCCAGAGGAGGAGCAAGTGCCAAGAGATGGGCTCATCACAGGCGCCATGCTCACTAGGTGGGGACCGGCCCTGGGCCTGAAGGACACACGTGAGACTTGCCCCCGCTGGAATGGCCAGAGCGTGAGTCCAGGTAAGTGGACCTTTATGAGCCATGGCGGTCGTCAAAGGGCAGGGTCAGGGGACAGGGCGTCACCCAGCGACAGTGGACATGAGCTTCGTGCCGAGAAACTAAGAGAAGACTGTAGACCACCGCAGAGGCAGGCTGCAAAGGGCTCTGAGTGCCAGGCTAAGATGTTAGAACTGGGCAGGAAGCAAGGAACCACTGAAGTGAGCACAGAGTACTGTTTTCAGAGAATGACTCGGCAGTGGGGGCGGAGCGACGTGCCAGGCACAGAGAAAGGTGGGAGGACAGCCCCGGCCTCGGAAAGGCTGTGGGTGGGCTGACCATTCATTTACTGTCCAAAGTCGAACACTTCCAAGAGTGAGAAAGGAGCCAGGACAATGACATGGGGACAGCAGACTTAAACCAGGACTGTCCTGGGCGAACTGGCGTGGATGGTGGTTCTGCAGACCAGAGAATGGAGGAGAGGGGGAGGAAAGGTGGCCTCCGCCACTGCAAGCCTGCGAGACAGGGAGACGTGAGAGGTGACAGGAATGGGTGGGGAGTGGGGACAGGCAGCAGCGCAGAGCAGCAAAGACATAAGGGAAGAAAAGAGTTCGGAGCAGATTTCCAATTCGCTGAAGACAGAACTCAACCGTGTCTGAATTATCACATAGACATTTGCCGAACTGAAAGGAGATCAGGAGCCTGCTGAGTGTGGGGGACCAGGAGGCAGGGCACCCCTCTGCCCTGCGCTTTTTTGGTTTTCGCTATGTGGTAAAAACAGGAGTCAGCGGAAGTGACGCCACTGAGTGTGGTCAGCAGGGTACGTGAGTGTCTCGCACGAGATGGGCAGCAATTTGAACATTTCACCTAAAGTGTCATGGTGTGCTGGAGTGTGATATTGTTGTTACAGAATTACATGCTTACGATTTTGCGATAAAAGATTTTTATGTAATAAAACGGGGGCGTTATTTGTGCTGGACCCTGTATTTCAGTAGACGTACCTCTTGGTGGGTTTGTCCCTACTGCCATCTGCAGCCAGGGAGGTCCCATCGTGCCCTGACGATTGGAACGTGCGCTGAAAACCTACACGGGATCTGCACGGGCAGGGAGGGACTCAGCCGGCCCCACTCCAAGCAGGGCAGAAGGGCCAGGGCACTAAATTTACCCACGGCCCTCTTGTGACTAAAATGCAGAAAATGAAGGCAAAAGAAAGAGGAAATTCAACCTAAGGAATAAAGAGGGCAAAACTGCAGCCTTCCCCTGCCCTGGGCTGGCTGGGACTTTTCTGTGCGGGACTCTCCAGTCAACAGCTTCTGCTGCGTCTCGTCCAAGCTGAAGGTCAGCACCCAGAAATCTGAGGACTTCCCTGCACACTGCCGGTCCCTCCAGGCGGGACTCGATTCCGGGATCACACCCGCACCTTTCTTGCAGACACATAGGCTTGCCAGCCGGGTCGCATAACATTGTCCTCAGAAGGATCTGATAGAGCACCAGTGACCCAGAAATTTGAGGCAGAAACTCAACTTTGGCTATGAATTATCCAGGAACATGTGGCTGCAGGTACTGGATCGAACTACTCTCTCTGTGAGTGTTGATTACTGCTGAGTTAACAGGACAGGGATTTGGGGCAGGACAAAGTCACCTGGCTCAGGACTTCTCCTTGACCTGCAAGAATTTGCTCCCAACCCTCAGGAAGAGTTCCCTCTTGGAACCTTCTGAGGGAACCAGCTGCACGGGTCTCCTCACCAATGAGGCATCGCTGCGTCGTGACAGAATGACGGCACGGCAGCCCTCCGCCTCTTCTCCCCGCACGCACCTGCAGGGTGCAGTAACGCTCTTTCAGTCTGGATGGACCGGCAGCCCTGAGTCCTGCTGAGGGCAGGGCGCCCCTGAACGAGTGACCCATCAGGACAGTGTGAGGGGGGCAGGCAGTGTTTTTGAAAAAGCCTTTCTACCCCTTCGAGCCCCAAGGAGGTTGCGCTGCACCCCATGAAGAAAATGGTTCTTGCCCTCTCCCCTGACAACGACTGGACAGAAAACAAGGACTCAGCTTCCAGCTCCAGGAACACACCGCACACACCTAACTTCCCTTGGATACCTGCACATCGCCTCCCACACTCGCCCTCATTCCCTCACCTCTAGTAAGAGTGGGGATGACACAAGCCTGTCTCCAGGGGCTGTTGTAGGATCAAATGAGGTAATAAAAGCATCTCCAACATAGTGGGGACTTAGCAAATGTTAGGGTTTTGGCTCAGCTGACATTTTAACAGTGCGATTAGCGCTGCCATGAAATTGGTATTTTCTAATTAGTGGGTATTTTCTGTGCCCTAGACTCCAAATGTGGCTCTCTGCTATAAATGTTGTGTGCCCCCAAACTCCTGGGCTGAAATCCTAATCCCCAGTGTGATGGTGTTTGGAAGCAGGGCCTCTGGGGGATAACTGGGTCCTGAGGTGGGACCCTCATGAATGGGATCAGGGCCCTTCTAAGAGATGACCCAGAGAGCCCCCCCACCTCTTCTGCCATGCCAACAAGACATCAAGAAGTCAACTGTGTACACAGCAGTAAATGGTCCCTCAACAGACATGCCAAATCTGATAGTGCCTTGATCTTGGACTTCTCAGAGTCCAGAACTGTGAGAAATATATTTATGTTGTTTATAAGCTAGGCAGTCTATAGTAATTTGTTGTATCAGCCCAAACAAAATAAGTCATTCTCCTTCTTTTTTTTTTGTTGAGCTATAAAGCAAATGGTTGCCCCCACCCCGACCTGACCCAGGACCCTAGTAGTGGCCCATCACCAAAAGGGCAATAGGCAGCTAACATTATACTCGAAGGTGAGAGACCAACAGCTTTCTCCCCGAGATCAGGAGCAAGACAGGATGCCCAGCTGCAGCACTACTACTCCGCACTGACTGGAAGTTCTAGTCGGAGAAACTAGACAAGGAAAAGAAACAGAAGGCATCCGAATTGGAAAGGGAGAAGTAAAATAATTTGTCTGTAGATGGCATGATGCTGTATATAGAAAATCCCTACGAATCTACAAGAAGGCAAACAGAATAAGCAAATTTAGCAAAGTTGTAGGTGCAAGATCACATGCAAAAATCCAGTGTGTTTCTATACACTAGCAATGCACAACCTGAAAAGGAAACCCAAAAAGCAATCCCATTTACAATAGCATCTGAAAGAATAAAAATACCTAGGAATATGTGTAACCAAGAAAGTGAAAGACTTGTTCACTAAGAATTCAAAAGCATTGCTGAGAGAAATTAAAGGGACCTAAGTAAGTGGAAACACGTCCCTGCTCATGGATGTGAAGACCTGATGTCGCTACGATGTCAATACCACCCACAGCGACCACGGATGGAAGGCAAGCCCTATCACATGGTTCTGCACAACTGCGTTTCCACACGCAAAAGCAAGAAGCCAAACGTCTGTTTCACACCTCATATACAAATTAATTCAAAAGAAATCAACCATCTAGGTATAAGAGCTAATGTCATAATACAACTTCAGGAAAAAAACATAGGGATAAATCTTCAGGACCTTGGATTTGCCAATGAATCCTAGATATGTCCCCAAAAGTATCAGCAAAAAAGGAAAAAAGCCGAACATAAATTTAACTTCATTAAAATTAAAAACTTCTGTTCTTCAAAAGACATTATCAAAAAAGAGACAATCTACAGAATGGTAGAAAATATTTGCAAATCATGTTTCTGATAACGGTTTAATTTCCAGAATACACAAGGAACTCCTACAACTCAACAACAACAACAAACCCTCAGTTTTAAAACGGGCACAGCACCTGAACAGATGTCTCCCTGTAGAAAATACACAAATGGCCAATAAGCACATGAAAAGGTGCTGCACATCATTCGTCGTTAGGGAAGTGCACATCAAAACCACAATGAGATACCACTCCATAGCTACAAGAATGGCTATAATTTAAAAAGAAAAGCAGAAAATAACAATTGTTGACAAGGGTATGAAGAGATCGGAACCTTCGTGCTTTGCTGGGGTGAATGTAAAACGGTGCAGCCATAACGAAAACCGCTTTGGCACTTTGTCATTAAGGTAAATACAGAATTGTGCATGACCCAGCAATTCCACTCCTAGGAATGTACCCAAAGAACTGAAAACAGGGATGCAGACAGATATATCTTTACACTAGTTTTCACGGCAACATTATTCACAATTGCTCACACGTGGAAGCAACCCAAGTATCCATCAACAGAAAAACGAATAAATAAAACACAATACATACATATGGTGGAATATTATTCAGCCATGAAAAGGGACAAAATTCTTAGATATGCTACAACACAAGTGAACCCTGAAAACAAGCTAAATGAATAGACACAAAAAAAGCAAGTATATTACAACTGCACTTCTATGGAATATCTGGAAGAAGCAAATTCATAGGCACAGAAAATCGATGAGAGGTTACTAGGAGCTGAAGTGAGGGCAGAGTAAGGGGTTACAGCTTAATGGTTTCAGAGTTTTCGTTGGGGTGATGAAAAAGATTTAGAAATAGATATGGTGCTATTGGCATGACACTGTGAATACAGTTAAAGCCACTGAATTGTACACTTAAAGATGGTTACAATGGCAAATTTTATTATATACATTTTAGCACACTATGAAAGGACAGTGGAAAGATAGGGTATAATTATTTAATTTCCCACGTAAAACTAAACTGAACCAGAGAGCCTAACTAAAGAAAAAAAATGGATTTATTTCAAGCTTGAACCCAACAGCTGTAAATGCACATGGGCTTGCAACAGCTCTGCTCAGCTGAGGCATGGGGCCCCGGCACAGGGGACACTGGGCAAAGTCCAGAAGGGAAGGACCAGGGATGCTACCCGCTTTCTTCCAAGGCACCACAAATAGAGTGGGACTCCCCCAAAATGCATTCACTGGACAAACGTTTATTCGGTGCCTATTACGTGCCCAGTGCTGCACACACAGCGGAAAACAGTGAGTAACCTGACTGGGAACTTGACCCTGGCCAGTCCTCTGAGATCTGAGAAGTGGCCTGGAGCCCTGGGCTGTGCTCACCCATCAGGAGGATGTCTTTCTTCATGGTTTGTTTTGGGTTTCAAGTGAAAGGACTGTGTGGATGGGGAGGCACACACAGGTGTGAGATAGTGCTGTTGTTGTTACTTCTACACTAGGGATTTACTAGGTCTTCTTGGAAGAATCAGCCTAGCTAGCCGGCACCCGCCTCAAGGCCAGGGAAAGCAATCAGATGCTTTCTGATTCCCGAGTGTGGGGAGGAGAGGGAGGAGAGAACAGGGAAACTCACCAACAGGTGCAGAGTTCCAGGGGCTCAGGTGTCTATCCCACAGGGAGCCCAGAACCGCAGGCCCCTCTCTCCCCTGCAGTGGCTGTCTCTCCCCCTCCCAGACTGCTTGGCTCAGAGCCCTACCACAAATTGGGGTCTTTGTCCACCAGCTTTCCACACACACGCCCTTGTTTAGGATTTCCCCCACTCTGCCTGGTCAGTCTTACCCAACCGTCAAGGCCTGGCATGTGCAAGACAGGATTTCTAACAGAAAAGGTTCAAATGCAGGTGGGCCTGGGTTCC
>PVKM010049018.1:0-11037 GCA_004027735.1 Carollia perspicillata
GCTGCTCCATGTGTGTTCCATTGGCTTTGCAGTTGTCCTCAAATGGTTCATCTTCCTACCTAGACTATTAACTTCTCAAGGGCAAGAAAGTTTGGTTTCATTCTACCGCCACCATTGCTGGCTGCCTGGACCCTTGCACTAAATTCCTGCAAGAGTACAGAGACCTGCACATAGATGGGGGTGTGTTTAAGTTTACGGCTAGAGATCTCCCGTCAAGGAACTCTAACCTGGATGATCTGGGGCCTGGCCGATCTAGAGGCTGATTTCTTCTGGCCGCTGAGCATTTTACCGCATCTCAGCTTCGACACAGAGTGGACATTCAGAATCAAATTTACTCGAGTGCCCTACTAAATACCAATGTGTCATATTAACCAGTTCCGCCAAACAGAAGCCAAGGAAGGCAGCTGACCAGATAGCTCGGGGAGGGAGAAACAATGATCTTCTGTCACCTGAATTACTTAGGGAGTAAGACAGGGCTCATAACGGAGATTCCGCGTTTGGGAGCTTTATGAATAACGTGCTAATGCTTCCTTTGAAAGTGGATTTGCATGTTCGTACAGAAAAACATTCAGGGAAAGCCATTTCACCTTCAACAAGGTAATATTCCCCTACTCTGTGATAATTACAGGACAGAGTGCTTTCCACCTGGAACTCCAGATAAGGGAAATGAAGTGGCCACAGTAACGCAACCAGCACAGTACCCAAGCCAAGCTTAGGCCTCACTCTCCAGGCTGAAGTCCAGCATCCTTCCCACCATCTCTCTGTCCTTCTTTTCTTTGTCTTTTGGCTGAAAAGCTTAAGTATAGCTATTGAATTGTATGATCCTGGGACATTTCAGAAGTTGCATGTTGACAGCACCTAGACTACAGGGACAACATTTACTTAATGCACTTCATTGAGCTTGGGTTCGGTCCTCAAGTTTGCAGCTCAGTCAACGGCATATTTGATACTGATGTCGAAGTTCACAACTGAAAGAAATTAAGTACCTTTGCACCCTGGTTTATTTTTTTTAACCTGACATCTCTCAATCTGATGCATTCCCTTTCTGAAACTAAAGTCCTACCACCAGCTTATAAAAAAAATTCAAAATAACAATGAAATTTGGGGGGATAACAAATCCCCAAGCGAGCAAGCTAGACTCACCAGCAGGGACAGGTTTGGGGAATGACTTCCCAAAGCCAAGGGCAGAGCCAGCTACGCTCACCAGCAGGGACAAGTTTGGGGAATGACTTCCCAAAGCCAAGGGCAGAGCCAGCTAGGCTCACCAGCAGGGACAGGTTTGGGGAATGACTTCCCAAAGCCAAGGGCAGAACCCTCAAAGAGGCGGTGCAGTAACTCCCTGTTCAGGATGTTTTCTGCTCCTTAGCGTTTCACAGTCTGCACTCACTATCTTGCTCTCCTCTGAACACAAAGTAATTTTTAGTAAAGAACAAACCAGCGGAGAGAACAGCATGCACTTGCATGAGCTGTCCTTCATAAACAAAAGGCTACTCATCAAGAAGACTGAGCTGTAACTGGTTTTTTCCGACATAACTATACCTCCCTGGATGGAATAAGGGATGTGCTCCTGGGGGACAAGGGGGGGTGCGTGTGGAAGGTCAGCCAGACATGTGTAAGGAGAATCACACTCTCCTGTTTTTATATGTGCCCATTTCAGAGCTACTTTATCATCATTCTGACTTAACAATGGGACTCCTGTCTCTCTGTGCCCGCACCTGATAAGCATTTCGGTAATAAAAGTGTAAATGAATGAAACTGGCTCCACTTTAAAGAAAATCTGTGATGAATCCTCCCTCTGACTTTTTTTTTAATGTGGATGATTGTCCTTAACCTTCTGTAACGTTCGGCGAGGGTGCACATGCAGTGGGTCACATAGGGCCACCGGGCATGTCAGATTAAGAAATGTAATTCGTGGTGCGTGTGGGATGTGGCCTTGGCATTGTTCCAGGTTTCCATACAGAGCTCTCTGGCCGCTCTTGCCCTCCTTAGCATAAGGTGATAACTAACCTGTGTCACTGTTACATGAATAACTAACCTGTGTCACTGTTATATGAATCGAAATGACTTGTTCCCTGGTGGTTCTCTCTCTCTCTCTGCATGTCACAAGAATAATACTTTAATTTAGGATAATAAACGTTTCCTGTAAGAGATAAACTTTTCAATAAATTATTACCAGGGCACCTTTTCTTAAAATATTCCATATGTGTGGTCCCGGACAACCAAAGAGAAAAAACGAACTCAGCCAATTAACTGAGCAGACTTCCATACCTGCTCCCTGTACATGAACATCAAAATAAACTTTAAAATAAACAAACAAACAAGGCTTGGATCTCAAACTGCATCTTCCACCAAGGTCTGGGTTAACCGAAGTGACAGGCCCAAGGTCACAAAGTCATTGACAGGGCGTCTGCCCCGCCTAGGAAATACTGCAGCACCAGACCGCTGTTTACATTGGCTGTTTGGGGTGGGATGTGGCATCCGACTGACTCTCAGCTGGAAGAGATACAAGTTCCTTATCCTAACGGGCACTAAAATAGGTCAGCAGATATCACTCAAAACAGATCCAGACTCTTACATCTGGGAGGCACTGGGTTAAAGGAAACGGTTGAATTCGGGAATCAGTCACTGGATACGAAGCCTGGGTGACTGGGGGAATCCCGAAGACCTCACCTGCCAACCAACGACGCCAAGTGGTGTAAAAAGAAGTTTCAGTATGTTTTTATTTTTTAATAAAAAATACAGGAACAGATCACTACGAATATTAAAATTCTGTCACACATCCAAAACGCCCTTTATACCACAGCCTCTCAGAAAAATCCTACAAACTGCCCAGCGATCTTCAGCGTCAAGGCCGACCGACTGGGATGAGTTTTTAGAGCCCCGTTTGCACTTCTCAAGCCCACTCGGATGCCCCCAGCAGCACTACCAAAAAAGTCCTGAATTGCTCTGCTACACCTTTCCTAGGTGCAGCGTCTGGGTTCCCAGGGGCTGGGGGCGAGGCCTGGGCGATAAGGGGCGGGGGGTGGGGGCTGTCAGGACGCGTGTGGGAGCGCAAGGCACGGACGCGGACCGCCACTAGGAACCCTCTTCCCCGCGGAGAATGCCTAGCCTACCCGCCGCGGGGGAGCCCCGCCGCCAGTCCTCCGCGCGCTCCCTCCTCAGGATTGCCCTGCAGGCTCTCCTCGTCCATGCGTGACCACCCCCGCGCGGGGGAAATGCCCAGCTTTTGGTGGTTCCAAAAGCCGGCGATCTGTTCCTGTCCCGAAGATGGGGGCTGGTACAGGGGTCTGCACGCCCTCCTTCCCGCTACCTTCGTCCTGGGCTCTCTCCCGAGGTGGCCCGCCCTGCTGACTCCCCACAGCACCCCCAGTCTCGCCGTCCCCACGCCCCCGGCTTCCCGCTGCGCTTACCTCGGCTCGCGCCAGCGCTGGTGGCAGTAGAGTTCCCGCAGCCCATCGCACCGCCGGCTGGAGAAGCGGTGCTGGAAGCAGGCGGTGGCAGGTCCTGGGGGCGGAGACGGAGGCGGAGGGCGGTGCGTCCGGAGCCGGAGGCCGGAGCGGCGTGCGCGGTGGTGAGGGGCGCGCCGGGGCCGCCCTCTCCCGCCACCCACACGCACTGGCCAGGGCCCGGCGGAAACCACAGGGCACCCTAGCCCTAGCCCTGCTCCAGGACCCACGGGGCCCACCCGTCACCTCGGCAACCGCGGCGCTGGCGCTGGCCAATCCGCAGCCTCCTACGGGCTCCCTGGCCAGGCATTGGTAATCATTAAGAGGGGGCGGGAGTTTAAAGGGTGAGGGGCCAGGGCTAGGCTGAGAGGTGTGACCCGCGCGGTGGCGGGGCTGTGTCAAAGGAGCCCAGGAGGCTCATCTGCTCACCCTGCACAACCTCTTTGCCTTCTCTTTTTCTTCCCCACTTTCCCTCCTCCTCCAGGATGTGGGGAGCAGAGGAAGTGGCAGGGAACACCTGTTTTGCGTCCAGTGGGAGTTCAATAGATGTTATTGACTAAGTAATGTTCAGATCTGAAGCTACACTGAAATTCATTTCTGCTTTAACAGAGAGCTAATGCATCTCTCTGTCCCCTTGTTCACACTGGCTAATAAAGTATATAAATATTCCCCACGTTGGTCATATTAACTTATTCCACTTTAAAATAAATGCCACAATTTTGATAATCTGGGTACAGGACCTCCACTCTGAGTTAATGGCCGAACTGCGAATTTAACACAGGGCACCCTTCAACCTAATCGTTGGGCAAGTGTTGCTGGGGTCAGATTGTCCCAGTTAAAATCCCCGCTCTGCCCCTCCTGACCTCAGCACAGTCACTTAACCCCTTAGTATATGGGTTGTTCTACCTGTCAAATGGCAATAATAACTCAGCTGCACGTGTAAAGACCTAACACGGTGCCTGACCCTAAATAAATGCCAGGTATTCTTTTCCTTAAATTGATTAGAAGTGAATACTAATTCCCTGAAGGTAAGGACTAGCTGATTTGTCATGATGTCCTGGCTCATAGTACAGACTCAGTAAATGTTTTGTGAGATGAATTCAAGCCAGAAGTTAAATCTCTATTTTAAATCCATCTAATATTTATAGAGAGCCTAGCCTGTGCCAAGTTTTTTTTTGTGACAATTAAGTCCCAAGGATACAAGTATGTGGGGACCAGTCAATTAATTACAATGTAGCAGGGGTGTTTCCGGAGGAATACAGGGTGCTATAGGAGCCCAGAGGGTGTAGGGATACTGGTTAAAAGACTTTCCTAAAAACTCTACAGTTGTGTTTAGAGAAAATCCTGAAGCAGAACCAAAGCTCTAGTAGACTGTTGAACATGACCTTCAAGGCAATGGTGAGGACTGAGTAATCCTATCACTCAAGATACCAAAGGTATCCCAGGGAGGTTAGGGGGTGGAGGGGTTGAGCAAAAAGGGAAAAGGACTCATGGACAACACAGTTATAAGGGGGCTAAATGGTAATGGAAAAGTTTCCTTTTCCATTTATAAAGTGAGTCCTCATAAAGTGAGAAAAAAGATATGTCATCCACCATTTGAAAATTAGATATACCTGGGTATGTGCTGTGATGGTAATTAATTCTCTGGCAAATAAGGATGTCTTTGAGTTGTTTGACTTCCGGGAGCACTGTTTCTCTACCTTGGTCTCCACTATCTTGGATCAGTGGCTACCCCCATGCAAATCCAGAATTAGCGGGAGGAGTGGGGGACTATCAGCAGCCCACCAGAAGTACTCTGGCTTGTTTCTGCACTTTCTAACGCAGGACTCCAGCCCTAGGACACTTACAAGAAAGAAAAAACAGACCCAGACATCCAGGAACCGGCCTGACCCAGCTAGGCCTTCATGTTCTCCCTTTAAGCACAGTCGCACAGACACCAGCATCGGACAAAGCCACTCGGTAATCTTGGCTAAGTGCGACAAAAACAAAGTCACTGGCGAACCACAGAAACCCCAAACGTTGCCCAGTCCTGGCTCATGTGAATGACACTGCAGTACTTGCTTACAAAGTCACAGTTTTAGCCTCATTCAAGCCTTCCTGCCTCACAGATGAGATTTATTAAGAATATTCCATCACCAAATTGCCCTTGCTTCCTGACAACGTCCAATCCAGGGGGGAAAGAGGGGGTCCTGCTTTTGTAAACCTTAATCAGAATCACCTGACTCAAACCCAAACCTGTAAGTTCCTTTCTAACACCCCGTTACTGAGCTACCTGGTGGCCCCCGACAATCTGCATTGTCTTTTACTGCAATGAGAGTAAATGCGACTTGTTCAACTACCAGTGCGTTCCTGGTGGGCCTTGGCTGGACGATGTTGACCCTTGTAAATAACGTGTACTCTGCCCTATAAGGTTAATAGGGTGTGTTATCTCTCCATTTTTTCAACAAACACTATTGAACATCTCCTTTGTTCCAGCCACTTTTCCAAATGCTCGAGAGAGAGCAGTGAACAAGCCACAGAGGAAAAATCCAATGGGAGCAGACAGATCAAAGTCAAACAAAAGATAATTCCAGATACTGTAAGCTCCATGGAAAAAAAAATAATGTAGGGCACCAGAATAGGTGACTAGGGGTGGAGGGAGAGACGCTATTGTAGGCAGATAGTCGAGAAAGGCCTCTCGGAGAGCAGGGTGGTTTAGCTGAGTTCTGACTGGTGGGAGCAAATCAGATGGGAAGACCGAGGGTAGAGGCGATGGCAAGTGCAAGAGCCCGGAAACAGGAACGTGCTGGGTGTGTTTCATAAACAGAAAAAGGTCAGGACGGCTGGGCTAAAGCAGCAACGGAGGGCGATGGATGGGGACGTAGGCCAGCTCACACTGAGTGTGATGGGCTTTGTCAGGAGTTAACACCTTACAAAAGGGCAACGCAAAGTCACTTGACGAGGAGTGAACGATAAGCTCCTCTAATAAAGTGTCAGACATACAGTAAGTGCCCCATAAATGGCAGTCTCTCTCCCTGGTATGGAGTCAAAGAGGAATCCAGTATTTCTCTTTTCTTTTTTTAGGACTTTGTTTTACTTTACAGACAACAGTTGATTGCATTTGGGTGTTTGCAAAAAATAGTGATTCAGAAGAAAATTATGAATGCCTGCCTCGTTTCCTGACTGGTCAATTTTAGCTTTTTTCCCTGTGCCCGTTGAATCAGACCGCCAGCTGTCTGTTGTTTTCATTCTTCAAACCAGAGCTGATGCGGTGTGAAGGCAAGAGGTGTGTGAATGAAATTGGTCTGGTAAGAAAGCAAGAGGAAAGAGAATGTGGACTTAAATAAGTCTCAATGTTCTTGATTTTTCTTCCATAAAAGTCTCCCTACAGAAGTTTACCAGCCTGTGTTTTATTTTTGTTTTTCTTTTATTCCCCATTGACACGTGACAAGGTGACTGCCTCAGCTCTGAGTAACGCATCCACACAACCACACACAACAATCTCAGCAACAGAAAAGGGCCTTTTGCCCTTCCTGTCCCCTTTTAAAGCCAGGACACTTCCTCTCCCATCTCATTGGCCAGAATTTGGTCACATTCCTCCTCCTGATCCAACCACTGAGAAGGTACCTAGGATGGCTGTGATTGGCTCTGTTAAGTTACAATTTACCCTTCTCTCAGGGTAGGGAGTAGAGGATAGACACCTGAACAAAACTGGGGCTTTGCTGACCCCCCTAAAAAAGAGGGCTGGGAATAATTAATAACTATTTCAGTAGTTTTTGTTTTGTTTAGTTTTTAATCTTCATAGATTTTATTTATTTATTTTTAGAGAGAGGGGAAGGGAGAGAGAAAGAAAGGGAGAGAAACATCAATTAGTGGTTGCCTCCCACACGCCCCCAACTGGAGACCTGGCCCCAATCGGGAATCAAACTGGCGACCCTTTGGTTCACAGGACGGTGCTCAATCCACTGAGCCATACCAGCCAGGGCTCAGTAGTTTAACAGACACACAAATGTGCCCCAATATCTAGTTGTGTTCTGGATTAGCCTTTCTACGCCCCTCGAAGATGGGTATGGATATATGACTAGTTTTGGCCAAATCAATGTGAGTATAAGTGAAATATGACTTAGAGGTTCTGTGAGTCTGGTTTGCTGGGAGTCTGGAGTCAGGAATGCAACAGATTTATTATGGCTAATGCTTGAAAGGTACAGGGGAAGGAGATCAGAAGCAGGCTGGGAAAGCCTTCAGGCTGCGTGGCAGATCTGACACCCATGGGGCAAATAAGAAGAGAGTTACGTAAGGACAACTGGGTAGGAAGAAGTTCTGACTTTGGTGCAGCTCTGAGGAAGCCTTGGCCAAGGCCGACGGGAGCTTCAAATGCAGATTGCCTGTAAAGGCAAGGGTAGCTCCAGGTTGTGGGGAGATGGCCAGGCCCTAGGAACCACGCTGGGCTGCCACTGCCCAGAGAGATCTTGACCTGGAGTAGAACACAGCAGCAGATCCTGAAACGTCCAATAGCTGGGGGCTGTCTGCCAACTTCACCGCTCATAGCAGGTTCTCTCTGAAACAGAGATCTGAGTAGTGTGTCTCCAAGCCTGCTGCACAAGGAGGAGCTCTTCATCTCAAATGCCAGATTATCCAGCTGCAAGGACGGCATAAGCACAGGCGGAGGAGTTGCATCCTCCATCAGTCTGGATTCCTAAGTCACTACATCAGGCCGGTCCCCACCCACAGCCACACTGGTCCTGCAACAGGAGCGAGAGGAAACTTCTGCCGTGTTTAAGCCACTGGGATGGTAAGATTGTGTAATCATAGCATGCCATAGCATATCAAATCAGAGCATAGCATTTCACACCCTGTCATAACGCAAACGCAGCGGCCCCCTGTATCTGCTACAGGATACGTGTTCAAAGGCACCGGCATAAAGCTGGCCACAGTGTTTTCTTGTGGTGATTTTAATCTCATGGCTGTGGCTGTGGCCCCTTTTGCCCTCCCAGAGGGTTTATTTACACTTTTTCTTTATCTCTTGATTTGGCTTGTGATAGATTTGTCCATTTTATCAGAGTTTGCTGAACCCACTGTTATTTTTTTTTACTATCTTTCTTGTTTTGTTTTCAATACATTTATTTCCAGTCCTCATCTTTATTATTTTCTTCTTTCTGAATTCTCTGAGTTTACTGTGTAATAACTTCTTGAGTTAAACACCAAACTCATTTACATCTTTCTTTCTTCTAAATATTGCTTGTGCTGCCTCCCCAAAGTTTTGATGTTTTGTGGTCTCACTGTTATTCAGTTATAAGTACTTTGTAACTTCCATTACCTATTAATCCAGGAGTCAGTGAGAACTTTTTGTTTCCAAATGCATTTCTTTTAAGAAGGTATTAACATTTTTACAATTGATTTTAATTTGTCTTGGGGAGAATTATCACTATGAGAGTGGTGATTTGAAATATATTGGGACTTCCCTTATAATTCTCCTTAGTTAATATTTGGACATGTTCCAAAATGGGTTATGCTACTTATTCAGCCCATAAATGACATTTTTAAACAGACAACATTGACTATATGTATTTCATACCTTTCTGATGGGACTGTCAGCTCCTTGAGGACAGAGATGCGGTCCCACACTCTATTCCCTTACTGCACTGTGAGAGCAGATAAAATGCCTTTGTATGAGTGTAAATGGAGGGGGTGAGGGGAAGAGAAAGAAAATCCTTGTAAAAACATTTTTTGAGTCCGACAGCCATTCTTAATCCCAGGGCTGGTTTTTCAGAATGACTTACATCATCTTTTTGAAAACAATAATACACGTGTGAGCTGTTAGTCAAACATGGGTCAGGCACGCTGCTAAGCACGTTGCATGGATCATCTCATTGAACCCTCGTGAAAAAGCTTAAAGGGGGGTTTTGTTGGTAGGTTCACAGACTTAATAGGAACCCAACCTGGGAAGTAGTCAAGAAGCAAGAGAGACGGGGCGACAGGGACCAATGCAGCCTTGGTGCACTGCGCCGCTCCACTAGTGCCACTGTACCTGCCCTGCCCTTACCCACCACTGTCACCGTCACACGCCCAGCCCCACCCTCACTTTCCTGCGTGGCACTCTGCCTAGATTCAAGACTCGAGGAGGGAAGATCCAAGGTCAGATGCTGTGTAGGCTTGGAGAGAGAAAGAAGCTATCCCCGCTTCAGCTGAGAAAGCGGTGGGAGTCCTCTTGAACAGGAGGTAATTTTCCCAAATCTTGAGAGAGGGTTCCCTTGCTGAGTAACTTAAAAAGGCAGTTATCCTCTGTAACATACATAGCGTCTGATGGAAGTACGTCAAATCCAAGGCTCTCACTTGAGAGTGGAGAAGAGAGCAAAGAGGGCTTGCTCACCATTGCCTTATTAGTTAGCAGAGCGAAAACTTGAACCCATGGCTTCTCATTTCCTGTCCACCTCTCTCCATGATACCGTTCTGCCTCTTTCATCCTGAAAGACAGACCAGAATGGTGGCATCTCCCTGACTTATCCTCCCTTGTGGATATTACTCCTCCTTTGGGAGGACGACAAGTGTCAACTTTAGGGCCTCAACTAATCATCAGATTTAGAGGCAGCTTTGGTTCTAAAAACCTAGAGTTTGCTGAGGCTCCAAGAGTGGCTGCCTGGAGAGGCTGCGTTGGGAGGTACCCAGCAGGGAGCCTCACCATGGGTAGGAGAGACGACAGCCACATGTGTTTTCCTGGCACCTGGCCACAGGTGTACTCCCTGGAGCGGAAGCTCAGCCTCAGTGGCTGTCACACACACCCTTTGCCACCCTACAGCTTCTAGGGCATTCCAACCTCTCTCATTCTTGGTTCCCTCCCTTTCCTGTTCAGATCAACTAAGAGCAGACCTGAGCTTCCCAGAGGAACTTTACTAGGAAACCAAGAGAGAATAGCACCTACACAGTAACTTTTTAGTATAGACGAGGATAAATTTACACAACTTACTCTAACTATGAGATTACCAGGAATCCAAAATTAGATCTTCCCAGGCCAAAGACCATTTTCCCCTTGTCCCCCCACCCCCACTCTGGTATCCCTCTGCTTGGCAGGAGTAGCTGAAACAAGAATTCCTGTCCTCCACAGTCCTAATGCAGCAGATGGGCATGCGCAGACAGAGAGTGCTTCCAGGCTCCCGTGTTGCCTATCAACCCCCTCACCCTTGGGTGAGATTTGGCAGAAGCCAAACAAGAAAACATTGGCTCTCGGAACTGATATGTACATAAGCTGGGACAACCCCAGCTGTGCTTTAACGAGATACTGAAAGTCATCAGGACTCAGCCTCATACCATCTCTCAGCTCAGCCCCGTTCTTGGGTCCCACCTGGCATCAAACTCCATATCACGGTGGCAAGACAGCTACAGCAGTTCCTCTTGTGTGCTCAAGTTCAAAGCCAAAGACCAAGCTCATGCATCTTTTCTGGCAGGTCCTGCTAAATTCCTGACAGTCATTCTGACAGAGCCAGGGCAATTTGATTGGTCAGGCTTGTTCCACCCCATCACTCTGTCCAGACAGCAGGGACTAAGAGAGGAAGGGGAGGAGGAGAGCTCAGTCAGGCATCAAGGCCAGCCCCACTTCCTTTCCACTCCCTGCACT
>PVKM010049019.1:0-11047 GCA_004027735.1 Carollia perspicillata
GATGGGTTTAGTACAAGAAGACTGTGAGAGAAGTAAACATGCTGAGGGACATGGGAACTGCCCTTCTCCCTGGTGGTGAAAGGAGTTACAGATACAGACAGCGCTGGCACTGGCCCTGTGGAGTGTACTGCACCGGAGTCTATGGCTTTACACACCCACAGGCACATGTGGACCTCCTCTGAGAGGGGCCAGAAGCCCCAACGCCCCAACAGCGTGAGCTCACCGCACGCCGGATCTGGTGCTCTGTGCCACTCTTGCAGTAAAAAGAGTCCAGAATCCTGGGAGAGATGGCTGAACCAGGGAAGGCACCAGGTGAGCCTGGGATTTCTTATCATGCCAGAAAGTAGAGACAGGCTCAAAGAATGATGAAACAATGTCCAGAATTCACAGACGTCACCACGAAGGGGCTCCTGTTGGCCAAATCTGGGATGACCTGAGCATCAAAATCAAAGACAGGAACAAATTTCCACATGCTTAATAGACTAGGAATCCATGACTTCACAACGATACACGAATGAATTGGTAAAAGACGAAATCAGTAGAAGGGGTAGCTCTTCCTTGCACCAGAACCCCAGGTGAAAATGAGGACGGAATGATGGGATCAGAACACCATTGTCGAAGGGAGTCACCAACTCAGGCAAGGCAGCGGAACAGACGCTAAAACCAAAGAGTGAAAATGGCCTGAGCAACAGGCTACTGACACAGCCTCAACTGCCTGTCCGCGAGCGCTTGTTAATTATAATGGGGAAGACAGCAACTTCACACAAGCAAAAAGCCTGGCCAGCAGGAGTGGAGAAAACTCCAGCATAGAATTCAGGCAGCCCTGGGTCCCAGCTCCTGGGAGAGCGGTACGACCCGGGACAAGCTACTGCACTCCATAAGCCCCAGATTTCTGCGGGGATGTTTGTAAGGATTCAGAGTAACGTGGTGCCTCCACAGATGTTCATTGGAACGTTGTTCTGATCATTAAGACAGGAAACCACCTAGATGTCCATGAATAAGGGTGGGTTCAGTAAAAACGCCTACACAGCAAGAACACCGCTCCTGACTTGTTAGTACTGCAGGCATGACTGCATGTATGTTTTTAAAAACACACAGGGTTGGATGTGAATGATAATTACCGCAATCAGGTGCTGCCCGCCACCACTCCACGCCACCACAGATCTCTGACGTGTACAGAGGGAAAAACAGAGGCACGGCAAACTGAGGAATTTGCTCCGGGTCTCACTGCTAGCAAGTGGCAGGAGCAGAAGTTGCATCCAGGTAACCTGGATCACAGGCTCTAATGCTTTTAACCACAGCCTTTCTAGAACTGCATAGAAAAGGGGCCAGGAGAGCCCATGCAAACAGTAATCTGATTACTGCCAACTGATTAGTTGCAAACAGTACCTACCCGCCTCGACACACAGACCAAGAAGGAAAGGGGGAGCAACGTGGGGGAGTGAAGGAGTTTCACAGTGTACAAAGTTTTCTTGTGGTTTATGAAAAACAATTATGACAAATTTAGAGGAGAAAAAAGAAAGGGAAGGGAAAAATATGTGTAGTTCCTGGTTCACAAAGGGTAGGAGATTAAAAAAAACTAATATGAGCACAGTTCCATGAGGGTGAAACTGTTGCTCAGTGCCAATATGCTGGCGTTCGGGGGAGGGACGCACAGAGGGAGGGACAGTCACGATGCGTTGGTGAGAACCACCACAGACCCGCTGAAGGGATGAGAGCGTCTCAGTGGCTCAGTGAGAAGAACAATGGAGTCATCTCGCAACACACGGCTGAGGCGTCAGTGAGTCAACTCTGAAATGACGAACCACTGGGAAGTGCCCTCGCGTTGCCAGCAGGACTTCACGTGAATCCGGTCTTTGTACACAGTGATTGCCACAGCCGATGAGCACCAAGTATGGTAATCAAGAGCAACTGAAGAAACATTCTTTCTGCAAAGCCCAGCGCTCGCCTTATCTTCAAGTGAACCAGCCAGTTCTACAGTTAGCCACAGACGGCCTTTCAGAGGTTGCTCAGCTGGCAGCCGTGCTCAAGTAGGAGGCTGGTTGTCCTAAACTAAACTAGCAAACAATTTCACAGGATACTGAAATGCCGTTTTGTACACGTACCTGCAATTAGACATTCTCAGCACAAGCATTATCAAAATCAAATCAGAAAGTCTAAATAAAGACTAGAACTCAAGACTGATAAAAACCCTAGCAAACATAGGTAACTCTGAAGCAGTCTACGCGCCAGATGTGTTCTGGTTTTTACGTGAGTGATCTCGTTTACAAAACCATTTGTTCCTAGTACTGTGGTGGGTAGCCTCTAAGACAGCCCCCAAGCATCCCTGCCTCCCCATACACACCCTTGTAATCCCTGCCCCTTGGGAACAGGCTAGCTAGACCACCCATCATTCTCGGGGAAGCATCCTTGAGGCAGTCCTGTGGGGAGGACCACATAGCCAAGGTCAGAGACCCGCAAACAACCACGGGAGTGAGCCTGCAAGCTGATCCTTCCCCCGCCCATTCCCCACATCTGTTGGAACTCAGTCTTCACCAGCTCCAGCCCGAAGATGGTCGTGCAGGGTGGAGCCATGCAGTCTTGGTTAAGGGGTGGGAGCCCTGAGGGTCAGAGATAGCTTCCCCAGAGTCATCCTGCAAGCAGGAATTTCTGGTCCATCGTACTCCTTACCCAACAATCAGGTCAGCAAGGAGAAGCTTTTCCCCCAGCAATTAAGGGGGTTTCCCCTACACCTCTCTTTTCATTCCACTGGAAATGTGGCCAGAGTGAGGTATCTTTGGAGTAATGAGAACCGTGCTTACTTCCTGCGCGTCCAACTCTGGCTCCACCCTAGTCCCCATCTCAACCACCAGTCCCCACTCAGGCACTCTGCTCTTTGTTCTCCATCATACCCGAGACCGAGACCCCTGGGTCTTAAACAGTAACACTTCTCTCGAACTGAAGAGACCCAGGAGAAGACACTGCAGGTTCTCAGTAATAACAATGACAACAATGGGGGTGACTTGCAAAGTGCTCAGGAGGTTCAGCGATCACCCAAGATGCCACATACCCACCACATGTGCCCGTAAAAGGGTTAGGACTACTGTGGGAACAACCACTGTAGCAAACTTTGCTTCTTTTTCGAATTTTCTTCAGAGGAAAAAAAGTTCAGACCGGAAGGTATAAGTGTGAGAGCAAAGGAGGTGCTCAGGCTGTGAGCTGAGCTGGCAGCGAACAGGCCGCCTCACCCGGCCTGCCTCCTTCCCTCATTACACCCCCATTCACCTTTCCCGCAACGTCCTGGGTTTGCACAAGGCCGCCTTTAGAGACGGGACACTTTGTCTCTCAGCCTGCCTTTGTGGTCATCAGTGTGCTGGTTGCTTGGGTCATCGGTACGCCTAGCACACCACACTGCCAAGTTGTCACACACCTGTTTAGGGTGCAGCTGAGAACACAGCTCCACAACCAGATGGGTGAGCCCCTGCCCCTCCACACCTACAGACAGGTCAAGACCTGCCCCACCCTTGAGGGTCCCTCTTAAAAGCTTGGGGAAAATGCAGTTCACTCTGGTGCAGAGCTCAAACTCACCCCAGCATCTCTGTTCCTGCTATTTCATACCTGGCACAACTGGGTGATACCCGGGGACACCTGGACATCTCATAAAATCTGGTCGTAACCAAGTACGCATCAGGAGGGTTTGAAAAATACCCAGCTCAATGCAAAAATCAGACTGTGAAAATTAAAAAATATAGAAAGAGAATGTAGAAAAGGCAACCAAAAAAAAAAGCCCTGGCTGCTGAGACTGAGTGCTGGCCTGAGAACCACAGGGTCACAGGTGTGATTCCCAGTCAGAGCACATGCAAGGGTTGTGGGCCAGGTCCCCAGCAGGGGGCGTGCGAGGGGCAACCACACACTGATGCTTCTCTCCCTCTCTTTCTCCCTCTCTACCCCTCTGTCTAAAACTAAAACATTTTAAAATGTTAAACAGGCAACCATGTTAGCAAACTAACTTTAAACTTCTTTAACAAAACACATCATACTGCATATAAGCAGAGAAATGGATTTTGGTGAAATAATGAAACTATACCCAACTCATGTTTAGCCCACACATCGCTTCAGAAGAATAGAGCTTTGAGACCTGCTAGTTACACGGTCCTGTGGTCTATTGCCCCAGCGCCAGAATTCACATGACGAAGTACACAAATACTTAGGAATCTGACAACCAAAGTGTTTTGATTATTGTCACTCTTTGAGAGGAAAATTCAACATTTGAAATCAAGTCTTTCCAGCTGATCTTTATCATTAAAAACATAAATTTGGCCCCGGCCGGGTGGCTCACTTGGCTGAAACATCGTCCCGGGCACCAGAAGGCTGCAGGTTCCAGCCCTGGTCGGGGCACTTACATCAATTTTTCTGTTTCTGTCCGCGCTCCCTCCCCGCCCCACCACCACCTCCCTTCCTCTCTCTCTAAAATCAGTAAGCATATCCTCTTTGTGAGGATTTTTTTAAAAAAGTATATTAACTTTGTGTTTTCCCTTCTCCGTTCAGAAGGCAGCGCTGTACTCTCGTGAGCACCTGCAGAGGAATTTTATTTTCGAATGACTGATGAAGCTGAAAACAGACACCGCAGTGTCCCAGAGATGCCTTTGCAGAGATTCAGCGCCCTCCGCTCTTGTGTCATGCTGCGAGTTCTGTGGACACGCTAAGGAGAAAGTTGTAGGGTCACCAGTCACCACTGGCTTCTCCAAGCGGAAGGGCTTTTTTGGAACAGCTTTGTCAGTTTGTCAGCTGGTTAAAAACTCCCCTCCCAGAGACACCTGTTGGTTTATCCTAGAGGGTCACCTGGAGGTTGCGAAGTCAGCATAGAAATCCCAGTGGTTTTTAAAAAGGACGCTGGAGAAAGGAGAAGGGAAGCTGGGAGGCCTGGCTACTCCCACCTTGCTGGTCACCATTACTGCTACTATTGGTAAAACATATGCCCTACAGTTTTCTGTTGCTGTTGTTTTCACATGACCCCCCCCATTTCAAGTAGCTTTTAAAATTTGTATAGCAAGCACCCTAGGTGTTGGAGACCCAAGAATTTCAATTCTTTGAAGTTGGAGAAGGCTAGGGTCATTTTCTAGCTGTGTACACTTTGAGGCACGTATTTGATGTGACTTGCCCTCAGTTTCTTTTAATATATTTTTATTTTATCTATTTATTTTAATTGATTTCAGAGCGAGAAAGAGACATCGATTTTGTCGTTCCACTTGTTTATGCATTCATTAGTTGCTGTCTTTGTACATGCCCTGACTGGAGAGCGAACCCGCCATGCTGGCGTATCAGAATGACGCTCTAACCAACTGAGAGACTCGGCCGGGGGCTTGCCCTCAATTTCTCATCCACAAAATGGGCTGGAGGCGGAAGGCTAAGTGGCGACGGTGCCTGGCCCAGAGCAGAAACGCGACCGAGCTGGAGTTGCTATGAAGACAGCTTCTCTCTGGAATCGGGGTGGGAGGAGGGCGGGTTGGAGGAGAGCAGCCCGCTGGGTGCGAACGGGATTTTGGGGCAGGGTGAAGTAGGGTGGAGGGTCAGGTCCCACGTCCCGCGCCCGGTGGGCCAGACTCACCAAGGTTTCCAACTCGCCCCGCTCCAGCGGCTCGTACTGATGGCCCGCGCCTGGGAAGCCGAGTTTCTGCAGGAACTTGGAGAAGCGTGTCTCAACCATGGTGAGCGGGCGGAGGCCCCTCGCCCAGCCTCCGGTCCCGCCGGCGGCCGCCCCTGCGTGAGTGTCAAGATCCCCGGCGAGGCCCGGCCTGGCTGTGCGCTCCCAAGCCTCCTGGGCCAGGTCCAGGTTACTAGGGAGCCGCCTACCTGCCCGCCGCAGGTGAGGCCCCGCCTCGGGGCGGGGCTGCGCACCCGGCGGCACCCCGCGCACCGGGCCCCGCCCCGCCCAGCGAGTTCGCCGGGGACTCTCTGGAGAGCAAAGACCCACGGAGGCCCGGGGAGCTGCAGCGGCGCCTCAGAACTCGGGCTGTTTCCCCAACTTGCCAGATCATGAGAGACACCTGAAGGGAGAATGGGGAGGAGGAGGACGAGCAAACTCTTGTTTAAAATGCAGATTCCCGGACACTTCCCTGCCCTAAGTCCTTAGGTCTGCAGCGGGCTGGAAAGCAGGACTTTAACAAGCGCCCGCCTAATTCTGGGGAGCCGAGTGGTTAACCTCAAGGAGCTGGGAACGCGGCGGACAGGACCTGAGTCAGACTCCTACCGCTGCTGCGGCCTTGTCCTCTCTGAGCAGTGGCTCCCTGGTCTGTAATGAAATAAGGCCAAGACCTGACCTGGCTGGGGGTTGGCGGGCGGGGGTGCCTGCTGAGTGGAAACCCAGGAATGGGAAGGGTGTTTGAGGGCCTCCTCCCCAAGCCTTTGTGCTCTGTATAGTCTTGGGTGATCTTTGAGCTCTTTATTCTCACCTGCAGAATGGATTTCTGCCGTTGCCAATTATGGGACCTTGGGCAATTTTCTTAAATTGTGAGAGCCTTAGTTTACTCATCTGTAAAATGGTCACCATGATAGTGCCACATTCATGGTAAAATGAGGAAGACTAACAGATGGGGCTGCACTGGGAGGGCCCAGGGCCAGGCAGGGCTTGGCACATGGTGACTCGTGGTTTCATCGCCATCACAGGGGAGCTGCTGGGTTCAAGGCCTCCCACCTCTGCGAATGTGTAGTGTTGGTGTGCGGCCTCCGTGGGGATGTATTGAACAGGGTAAGGGCTTTGGCTTCACATAGGAGTGGGATCCATAACAAGACCTACCACTTAGTAGGGAGGTGGCTTTGGGCAAGGTGGCTTTTCTCATCTGTAAAGCGGGGTGACTTAAGGACTCACCATAGGACATGGCATGCGTATCTGTCCATTACATTGTGCTGCCCCTTTCCAGCAAATTTTTGCCACCTACCTCAACTGCAAGGAGTGTCCACCTCAGCCCCATTCAACCTAATGGGAAGTTCTGGTGGCCCTTCTTGTTTATCCTGCCTCTTTACAGAAATAAAAGCTGTCTAGTTCTACCAGTTCCAACAAAGGCCCAAGAATAATGGAAAAAACAAAACTCTGGTGTGTGTCAGTTCACACTTGAACCTCAGGCTTGTCCCTTTCACATGTGTGACCTTGGGCAACTTTCTTCACCTCTCTCCACCTCAGTTTACTCATCCATGAAATGGGGACAACAGTACTTACCTAGTCAAGATTCCAGGAGAAAACAGATGGCACCCTCAAACTGAGTGATTTGGGGAGAGTGTGATAAACAGACTATTTACAAAGGTGTGGACAGGGCGTAGAGAAACCAAAGGGATTGTGCAATTTCCCAAGATTAGGGCACAGTTAAAAGGTGCTACCACCCAAGGCCTGGAAAGCAAGAGGAGAAAGCAGTTGGAGGAGGTTGCTGTGTGGACCTGGGAACTTAGGAGAGGGAAATGGCTCTGAAAGGCAGCTGTGGGTGTAGCCTCCTGGGTCAAAAACCCAGAGGAGAAAGGAGGGGAGTGGAGAGAGGACTGTAGGAGCGAGGAGGAGAGAGCAGGCACAACCTCACGGTCCTGTTGCGTACGGATCTGAGCTAATGTTTGCGTAGGTAGAGCAGCTAGCAGTACCTGACATTAGTAGGTCCTCGAGAAATTCCATTATTAATATAGAAGAAGACAGGCTGATTTGGCTCAGTTATATCTCAAGTTCTTTCCAACTGGATTCTGTTATTTTAAGATAGTGTTTGATCCAGGGAAGAAAAAAATACCTTGTTGGCATAGAACTTCATGCTTTCCCAAGGGCATCATTTCCCCAGGTGGTGCAACACATGCAGTGATGTGTCCGTCAAATGCCTTTCTCTTAAAAACCCAGCCTCTTGGATCCGATCACCGTGGCCTCTGCTCCAACTTGGAGAGGTCAAGGCCGGAATTCAAGGATCGGGTTTGAGAACGCCCAGGGTATTCAGGACTCTGTGCAGTGAACATCGGGAAACACCTGGACCTGTTGGGACGAAAAGAATGGAGTAAACCACAGAGAAAGCAGTGAAGGAGATGAGCTGTGTGACTGGAAGCAGGCGAATGGGTACCTTCAGGCTTCAGTTTCTTTAATTTTTGTTTTTGTCGCACTGTGATCAGAAAATGTAGCCTGAACACATGTCTACTAAACTGTCTTAATTTATTGAGACTTTGTATCTGGTTTGCGTGCACTTTTTTGTAAATATTTCAATGGCACTAGAAAAGTTGGTATATTCTTCGTAAGGGTGTTGATAAACTATACTGTTTTGTAAATTAGTTCTGTAGCTCTTCATTCTTTTTAGTTATATTGTTCATGCCTTATTTTTGTCTACTTATGTGACACAAGAAGATAGTGGAGAGTTTGCCACTTCCCAGTCTAATCGCTTTCCTGTCCATTTTTTCATAGTACGTCTGAATGTTTGCCTTTTGTATTATGCTTCTTCGTTGGTTAGCGCATATGATTTACCTGTTTGTTATAACTTTTGTAGCTGTCGAATGCCATATGCATCTCATTAAAACACATTCCTTAAATTCTACTTTGTAGAGTTGATATTGCCACTGTTTCTTCCCCGTGTCTGAGATCTGTGTGATCTGTACTTGCTCTTATTTTCGGCTGCCTTTTTTAGCCTTCCACCAGACTGTAAGCTCTGGGGGAGCAGGAACTCTCATCTTTGGGGCCACCAGTGTCTGGCATAGTGGACAAAAATATTTATTGAACATGTCTCTGTCCATAAACAGCAGATTCTTGAAATGTGTTTTTATTTAATTTGAGATGATTAGCTTGTCAGAGGGAAATATATTTTGTCTACATTGTATGGTTGTTGCCATGAGACTGAATTCTGTCATCCTCATTCATGTTTTATTTCCGTGCTTTTTGAGATATTTGAAATTATTTATTTACTGTCATCTTTTACTTTGAATTCAGAATACACATCCCACTGAAAATTTTACCAGGGGTGATCTGAAAACATTTCAGAAATAGAGGCAAATATTTATTGCATCTCCTGATTTCCTCTTACAGATGTAAAGGAATTTTATTTGTGGTTTTCTTCTTTGTTTCTATAACTTTTGCTTCCTTGTCTATTCTTAGTCAGTTAATCCAGCCACCCATATTATTATTCTTGAGTCTTTTCACTGTGTGCTCCCCACTCTCCCCCAGAACTACACGCTGCTGTTTATATTTGTTTTCAGGGTCCTGTCTTAGCTCTTTCTGTGGTTGAAACCCATGGTTATTACAACCGGTTTCAAGATTTTTTCTCCTTTGAGAGTTTTTTCCTGCCTTCGACCTGCTGAATTCTAGAGTCAGTGCTCCAAGAATCAGTGCAGACAAGACAGTTTGCTGGGGAACTTTCTGCGGTTGGCAACTCGGAGTGATGGTGACGCGTTTGCCGGCGCTGAGAGAGTCAAGTGTGGGACTTGGCCCAGAGCATCCGGCCCTTCTTGAATATCCGCTCTGGGCGCCTTGAGCAACGAGTTCATGCTCTCCAACTCCCAGTCACTCTCTGCAGGAAAGTGGTGTTATTTCATTTCCCATAAACTACCTCCCAGCAATACACCCTGTCGGGAGCTCCAGTGCAGTCCCAAGGCACCTGAAATTGATCTGGTAATAAACCTCACTCACAAATTATAAGGCTGGCATTTGAAGGTGTTCTTTAAGATGGGGTATAGTATACAAAAGGCATATTTCACACATACCTATTTTTAATTGTAGCACTTAGTAAGAAGTTATAGCTCTTTACATAAATCCTCAATTCTGTTTGTTTTTTAATGGCCGTGCAATAATATAATTGTTTTATAGATGAAAAATTGCAGTTTAGGGAGGTAAGCTGCTTGCATTCATTCCGCAAATGTTTTTAAGCACCTGCTACGTGGCATTGGAGATAGACCCCTGAACACAACAGACTCTGTTCTTCACTCTTGTAGCTTATCTCCTAGTGGGTACCACAGGCTGCAAAGAAGTCGATGTGCAATGCAAGGCCAGACAGTGGGCTAGTAATGCCCCCACCCCCCACCGAACACATGCTCATCATGTTCTGTCACCAGAGACTGGAAATGTAAGCTTATTTGGAAAAATAATGTTTGAAGATATAGCTAAGGATCTCGAGATGACCATCTTAGATTAACTGGGTGGGCCCTAAATCCAATGCCTGGTGTCCTTATAAGAGACAGAGGATGCGAGAGACACACACAGGGGGAAGGCCACGTGAAGACAGAGACAGGGGTTGGAGTGATGAGGCCACAAGCCAGGGACCACCTGAGGCCACCAGGAGCTGGGAGAGGTAAGGGAGGATCCTGCCCCTGGAGCCTCCAGAGGGAGCGTGGCCCTGTTGGCACCCTGACCTCATACGTTTGGCCTCCAGAGCTGAGAGAGCTGATTTAAGCCAGCCAGTGTGTGGCCACTGTTGCCGCAGCCCCAGGCCACCAGCAGAGCGAGCACTGCTCTGAGGACAGGTGAAGGAGATAGGGACTGGACAGTTGGTAGTACTCCTGTGGCTAGAGCAGTCAGGAGAGGGGACATTTGAGCAGAGACCTGAATGAGACAAGAAGCGACCCTTGTGGATATCTGAGGGGTCGGCATTCCAAGCAGAGAGGAGGGAAAGAGTCAAGACCCACAGTTTGCGCCACCACAGTGAGACCCATTTCTATGCGACAGTTCACACATCTGCACCGACACTGTGGCCACACACACACACAGCCTGTTCCAGGCACTATTCACGTCATACTGTCACTTCTGCCGTTGTCCTGTGCTACATGACAGGGAGTCACTGGCTGAGCACTTCCTCCAGCTGAGGGCATTCCTGGGCTCTGGAGAGGCTCAGTGGCCCCAGGAGAGACGGGGCCCAGCCCCATGGAGTGTGATGCCAGGTGCCAAAGGAGTGTGCCTTGGGACACGCTAAATCCCAAGAGGTAGAAACCTAGCACAGATGCCACCACTTCCTTACCTTGCAGCCATGGCAGACATCGCCAGTTACTTGGGGTGATGCCACGTCCATGGCCAGCCTCCCTTCATGACAAGGTCAGATGGGAAGGTGTAAGTCTTCAAGGAAGCAGCTTC
>PVKM010049020.1:0-11040 GCA_004027735.1 Carollia perspicillata
CCCCGTTCAAAGGGGTGGGTATGGAATTCAAGTAACATTCTGTTTCTTTGCAGGAAATGTTTCAATATCTCCCATGTTGCTGACTGTCACTTGGGACTAAGAAAACTGTAGAATGTAAGGGAGAGATAGAAGAGGCTTCTTGGAAGCAAATAAAATAGCCTATTAGGTCAAAATGATCATACAAGTAGTCCCTGTGGGCTCTGCATTAAGTATAGCTTTATGGAGAACACAGATTGAGGCAATTAGTCCCTTTCAATTTTATGCAAGCAGTAGCAATGGGAATCATGCCAAGAGGGATGATTAAGGATTAAACAACAGCATGGGAACTTGATCAGAAGCTCTAAAAATTTGTTGCCAGCACCTAATATTTCTCCATCACCACCTACTCGATTGTGAAAGGCCGGGGCCCTTCTCCTGGACCCCACCCCTCAGTCCACTTACTGCTCAAGGGAAAGTCGAGGGAGAGGAGGATTCTGTCTCCACCAACTTCTATTAGGGGAACGCAGCCAAGAGAGGCAGGAAGAAGCATGCTCATTTCCAACCTTTTTGGCAAGCTCGTGGGAGCGAAAGCCACTGCCAATTCTATTTTTTAATACAGATTTAAAAAGGGTTGTGTCTACACATGCAAAGGGAAGTGCACAGTGCACCGTGTTAATTTAAGCAGCACAGTATAGATACATACATATATATATTTATAATTAAAAAACGAAAGCCCAACCCTTGCCTGACTGTCCAGGTTTTTGTTGTTGTTGTTTTTGCTGTTCTCTCACATGTGGTCGATCCAAGTGGGGCTGAGAGACTGAAGGGTCACGACTGCTTTTGGGGTCATGTGTCAGCTGCCCGGCTCCGCATTTATCGCCGCACCTGTCCCAAGTGGGGCCAGAGACCTTCCCTGGGACTTCTCAGTCTGCGACTAGGGGAGAGAAGCTCTTTCCCCTTTTGGAAACAGAGGCGAGTTCCTAGATGTAGCAGACCCTGATGTGAGGAACACTTTGGCCATTTGAGTTGGGTAACTGTCGAGAAAGAGGAGGGGGAGGAGGGGGAACAACATTGGGAGGGAGACTGGAGGGCAGCTAGGCCCACTTCTCTCTCCTCCAGTCCCTATTTACTGTGGCCACTTCCCCCACAGTATTTAAAAAGGCTACTTGACATTTCCCATGAAAACTTGTCCTCAAATGACCATCGAGAGAGAAATATCCCCTTATTTAGTTTGTATTCATTTTAATAGCCTTTTGATATTCTAGTGTTTTTAATGGACAAAGTACCCAGGTCTTACGTCATCACAAATAACGTTGCGATGAGCATCCTTCTATCTATGCCTTCACATGCTTGCTAGTTTTGGTCAAGTTCTCGGGAGTGAAACAGTTTCGTCTCTTTGGAGCGTCTCACAACATCCGGCCATGCTCAGTGGAGTAATGAACACATGGTACGTGCTGAATGAGAGGCAGTGGAGCTGCCGCCAGCCAGTCCCGGCTCTGCAACTCTGGGCACGTGTGACCTTGAGTAAGCTGTTTAACCTTTGAAAACCGGAGCTCATCATCTATTAAATAGAACAATTAAATAGTAACATTTCGAAGTAGCTATGTGCCAAGTACCATCTTAAGTGCAAGACTTACTGATTCTCAAACAACATTATGAAGTAGGTACTGTTCGTAGCTTCTTTTCCAGATGAGGGAAGTAGGCACAGAGAGGTTACCTATGTTCCCCTAGATCACACAGCCAGTAAACAGTAGGGCTAGGATTAATCCCCTGGAAGTTTGGCTCTAGAGACCGTCTTTTATTTTATTTTTAAAAATTTTTATTGATTTACTGGGGTGACATTGGTTAATAAAATTATATAGGTTTCAAGTGTATAATTCTAGAACACATCATCTGAGATTGCGTTGTGTGTTCACCACACTGAATCAAATCTGCTTCCCTCACCATTTATCCCTCCTTTACCCGACTCTACCTGCCACCACTCCCTTTCCCTCTGGTAATCACCATCCTGTTGTCCGTGGGGGTTTATGTTTTTTTTTGCTTGATCCCTTCACCTGTTTCACCAACCCCCTCCCCTCTGACAACTGTCAGTCTGTTCTCTGTATCGATGAGTCTATTTCTATTTTGTTTGCTTATTTTGTTCATTAGATTCTATATATAAGTGAAAACATACGGTATTTGTCTTTCTATAACTGGCCTATTTTACTTAGCATAATACTCTTCAGGTCCATCCATGCTATTACAAAAGGTAAGATTTCTTCCTTTTTTTTTTTTCTTTCTTTTTTTTAGGGCCGAATAGTATTCTGTTGTGTGAATGTACCACAGCTTTTTTATCCACTCATCTACTGATGGGCACTTGGGCTGCTTCCAAATCTTGGCTATTGTAAGTAATGCTGCAATGAATGTAGGGGTAAATATAGTCTTTCGAATCACTGTTTATGGTTTCTTTGGACATATTCCCAGAAGTGAAATCACTGGGTCACAAGGCAGTTCCATTGTTAATTTTTTGAGGAATCTCCATACTGTTTTCCACAGTGGCTGCACCGGTCTGCAATCCCACCAACAGTGCACTAGGGTCCATTTTTTCACATCCTTACCAACACTTGTTGCTTGTTGATATATTTATGATGGCCATTCTAACAGGTGTGAAGTGGCATCTCGAGGCTTTGATTTGCATCTCGCTGATGATCAGTGATGTTGAGCACCCTTTCATAATGTCCTCTTTGGCAAAGTGTCTTTTTATGTTCTTTGCCCGTTTTTAATTGGATCGTTTGTTTATTTGGTGTTGAATTGCATGACTTCTTTATCAGTTTTGGACACTAACCCCTTATTAGATGAATCATTGGCAAATATGTTCTCCCATTCAGTGGGCTGTCTTTTCATTTTGTTGATGGTTTCCTTTGCTGTGCAAAACTTTTTACTTTTATGTAGTCCCATTACTTATTTTATTTCCCTTTGCCCAGGGAGATATGTAAGAAAAAATATTGCTATGAGAAATGTCCAAGATTTTACTGCCTATATTTTCTTCTAGGATGTTTATGGTTTCCAGTCTTACATTTAAGTCTTTAATCCATTGTGAGTTTATTCTTGTGTGTGGTGGAAGAATGTGGTCTAGTTGTATCTTCTTGCAAGTATCTGTCCTATCTTTCCAATTTTTCCCAGCACCATTTATTGACTAGATTGTCTTTACCCCATTGCATGCTTCTGCTTTCTTCGTGAAATATTAATTGACCGTGAAGGCATGGGCGTATTTCTGGGCTCTTTATTCTGTAAGAACACACAGATCCATATGTCTGTCCTTACAGCAGTATCATGGTGTTTTGATTACTATGACCTTGTTGTGTATCAAATGGCATGATTCCTCCAACCTTATTCTTCTTTTTCAGGATTACCGTGGCTATTCGGGGTCTTTTGTGGCTCCATATACATTTTCAGAATATTTGTTCTAGTTCGGTGAAACACAGCTTTGGTATCTTGATAAAAATCTGTAGATTGCTTTGGGTAGTATGGACATTTTAAAGATGTTACTTTCTATGCATGAACAGGGTATATGCTTCCACTTATTTGTACTTTTTTCAATTTCTTTTTTCAATGTCTTATAGTTTTCTGAGCACGGGTTTTTTACATCTTGGTTAAATTTATTCCTAGGCATTTTTTGTTGATGCTGTTCTAAATGGGATTGTTTTCTTGGTTTCCTTGTCTGATAGTTTATTATCGGTGTATAAGGAACCCATCTTTTAAGCACTTCCTCACAGGGAATTTGCATGATGAGAAGATGGGTAGAAGTGGAAGGAGAGAGGGAGAGACAAAGAATTTAGCCTGGCGTGTGGCCCCCAAAGAATTCGTGAGCCCTGGCTACAGCAGGGTTACGAGTCCATTCCTTCCTCCTGCCTGCAATGCACATCCTTAAGAACAGACAAGCTTGCCTCCCGGATTTCCTTAAGATTTCTTTTCCATGAAGAGGAAGGCTGGGAAAGAAGCAGCATGTGACTCTGGATATCTGTTAAATCTTTTAGCCCAGGAATCAACAGAATCATGGGAATATGTTTGTTTCTTAGACTGGGGACCAAATGGGACTGAGTAAGGAAGCTGCAATGACTCTGAAAAATTAAACTTCCATCTGAGAAAGCCAAAACAGAGGGTGGAGCTAGTCACAGAACATGACCTAAGCTAGGAACAAGGGACTGTCAGGCCTAACATCTGGGGACATTCTTTCTGAGCAAGTGCAATGTGATGTTCCAGAGGGTTAGGCAGGGCTCTTAAGGGGTGGGGCCGGTTGTTCCTGGGTAAGTGCTTTATAGGCACCATCTCGTTTAGTCTGCACAGCCGCTGTCTGCGGTAAGTGGGATTATTAGCCCTGTTTGACCAGCGAGGAAACCAAGGCACGAGGAGGACGGGACTGGCCCAGGAGTCTGCGTTCCCACCCTTCAGAGCCTGAGGAGGAGGCTCTATGCTGGGTGCAGTGGAGGTGTCTAACCTGTGGACAGAGGGGTAGATGAGGCAGATTGCACAGAACACGGAGTGCAGTGGCTGGCACATGGTTAGCACTCAAAAAACCATGTTAAGGACCCCGAATTACAGATTTCTTGTTTTCCTGGCATCAAAAATCACAATGATTAAAATTAGCCTTTGGCATTTCAGTTGTTTCTGTTTTATAGAATCGTGAGTAGCCAAGTGTCTCTTGCCCAGGAATGGAAAAAATATTGTATAGACTACATATATGCCATCAGTTCTAATAAAGCCACTACCGCTGTTGCGCATTGATTATTTTTACTAGCAACTTGCTGGAGCCCATGTGTGGCTTCGAAATCGCTCTTTGTGGAACTGTGCCATCTCCGGAGTGGGCACCCAACCATAGTCTTTCAATCATTAACAAACCTGAGAAATCTAAGGACAATTCACAGAAATAATCACCCTAGCAAAGAGGATAAACTCTTGCTTGGCCCTCATTGATGGAAGACTGTGGTAAGAAGTCTGGTGGTAAGAAGTCGAGTCATCAGAAACCTTTTTTGAATGAGAAATGATGTTTCATCATCACGCAGTTCTAAAAGGGGCCGTGGACCGGTCCTAACGTGACTGGGTCGGGGCCATGTGCCTGGGACAGAAACCTGTTTACGCATTTCAGCAGTCCCGTGAGGTCGGCAGTGGCATTCACTCCCTTTTAATGAATGAAGAAACCGAGGCTCCCAGGGAGAAGTGACTTGCTGGTATGTCGGCTCCTCTGCTATCCTTTTCCCCAATGCTTTGTTAACAACAGAGATAAATATTGCAAAGTCCCTGTGAATAGTTGAACAGAACAGCCAAAAAAGTTCTAAAATGGATTACTTAAAAATCACCCTACATGTAGTTACAGTTTTTATTGTATGACATGATGACATGTGGTAAGTAGTTTCCTGGCTTAGTTCAAATCACAGCCTTTCTCGATTATGTGCTATAACGACCTTTAAAAATGTTGTCTATCATAGACACAGAGAACAAAACCAGTGGTTGCCAGAGGGGAGGGGTTGGGGCAAACGGATGAAAAGGTGAAAGAGAAGAGGAGGAACAAAATTCCAGCTATCAAAGAAATAAGTTGTGGAGTGTGCTGTGCAGCACAGGGAATGCAGTCAATAATAGTGTGATATGTTTGTGTGGTGACAGATGGCCATCGGACTTAGGGTGGTGGTCCCATCATGAGGTCTAGAAATGTCGAAACACTGTGTTGTACACCTGAAACTAACATGTCAAGTGTACTTGAATTTGAAAATTGTAGGCTGTGCTCCTTTTTGAAATCCTGAGGCAAAAAGGATAAGAAAATAGATTTGATGACACTGTGCCCCTATCAAGCAAGCTTCTCTCTCGGGCCAAGCTGGCCCAGAGCTGGGGAGTTCTCCCCCTCACGGTCTCGGGAAGACTCATGCAGGGTGGGTTCCTTGCCCTCCTGGCCTGAGTGCCTACCGGACACTATTCAGCCTCCTATTTCTGGGCAGTAGGAGATAACGAAGACAACTATTGTACTTGAAGTTGTTACAAGAGAACACACTGAGAGAAAGATTAACCTGGAACTAAGACTCTTAGATTCCCAAGTCGAGGTCAGTGAGCTTCAGAGAAGCCGGCTTGGATGGAGGCTTAGGCATGAGTCTTGGGTCAGGACAGGGCTGCAGCCAGTTGGGGTGAAGCCGAGGTCCCAGGGAAGTCTTCCTCACAGACCCTCCTTTAGCCTGAGAGGACAAGGCTGTGGAAAGGGTGCTAGGCTCTCCATGGGGGCAAGAGGCCAGCCCCGGGGAGTCACACCAGTGACTCAGGCCTTCAGTGGACTTCCATTTTGTACAATTATGCACCTAATGTCCAGCTTCCTTCCTTACCTGTTCTTGAGTACTCCACACACTTCCTGTCTCAGCCTACTGGCACATGGTTCCCCGGGAGGAAATTTCTCCCCTCAGTGCCTCATGTTTCAGGTCTCACCTCCCCAGAGTTCTTCCCTGCTCATCCTCTCTGAGTAAGGTCTTTGCTGGTGTCCTTCCTGAGCCCTTCCTAGCCCATGGTGTGCATTTAACTCCAAGTCTTTCTATTTGTTTATCTGTTTGTCTGCTTCTGCCATCAGCCTGGAAGTCCCAGAAGGGCACGTCTGACTCTTTAGCATTGATTCCAGTGCCAAGCATGGAGCTGGGAACAGAGTAGGTGTTCAGCAAATGTTTGCCAAATAAATAAAGGAAGGAACGATACTCCCAACTACCCTCCTGGGCAATACACTGGAAGAAAATTTTAATGTGTCTGTGGAGTGAGGATTTATTAAGGGCTTTTGGGAAGAGGTTAACTCAATTTTTAAAACAGCCTCAGAGGAGAATCCCAGGAGAAAAAGAAACATAAACGATCAGTTTGTGGTATTTCCCAGAAATGTCTTAATGAGATTGTCATTGGCAACCAGAAACCACCGGGATGTTGCCCCTTTCACTGTCTGTCTCTTCCCGATTGCATTTCCAACAGGACCCTAATGATAAAAGCAGTGAAAAAATACCAGGGGAGCTAGGTGTTCAATTATCCTGGGGTTGCATTTATGCATTTCGAAGGGCCGTATGGCGATGTTGACACCTTAGCCACTTTACGACCGACTCCCCAGCATGGAAAAATGACCATGAAACCTGGATATTTATTAACAGTCCTAGTAAAGATATGGGAGGAGAGGATGTAAGAGGGATCGGCCAGGCTAAGGGTTATATTGCCATAGTAAATTTATTTAACGTATCCCTGTGCCTCATGACATTGGGAGTGTCTGAGTCATAAACCCGCCTCCACCTGGAGACAGTAGGGGTGCGGCTAGGACTGGCTGCACTGAGCCCCTGCCTGCTAGAGTCCGTTACAGCTGCTGCATCGCCCTGCTGGTTGGGGAGCTGGTCCATGCTTTCAGGGCTTTTATTAGGGCTGCAAAGATCATTCTGAGCACAGAGCAGATCTGCTCCTTAGAATCTGGGCCGAGCATGCAGATGAGGGAGAAACTGACAAGCCACATTGGCGAGGGAGGAAGAGAGTATCTTCTTTCATCCCTAGTATTTTATATAAGTGAAGCCCACTTAGAAGTCTTTCCTTCATTCCCTCACTCACGCATTCATCCAAACTCAAAATTCTATCTGCATGAGCATGTGTATAGTAACTGAGTACAATGTCGCAGTTCTCACTTCACACCGTAGTGCAGGACCCTACGACTTACCGTGCAAGCTCCAACTGTGCAAAGCGACCATCCAAATCAATGGGGAGATAAGGATTGTTCCATGACCTTTAACAACTGTCACACTATTGGTTATAAATGCATAGGGAACCAAAAAAAATAGTAAAACTACGATTTGTTGAGTACAGTGCTTGCCTTCTCATCATATAACAACACGGAGCAAACGTCCTTTGCATGTCTTGGCAAATTGTCTTACTCCTTCCACAAACTGGACCAGCCTCTAGCATTTCTGCCCTTGCGCTTTCTATGTCAATGTGCAGTGCCCCTGAGAGCTCCTTTAACGTGGAGTGGTTCGCTAGCATCGCCTTTTTCTGGGGCATCATCATCCCTCTTGTCATGAGCCGAAGGATCACTTCGGCCCATGTATGCCGATGCGTCTGCCTGCGTTCGATTCCCCAGGCAGAATAGCCAGAGCACACCGAACGGGAAAGATGCCAACCTGCCACAGCGGCTACTCCTCCTGTAACTCCACTCACGTTCGATTTGAATTTGGCTTCCAGGGTAATCGCTTGTTCATGTCTTTGCTATACTTTCGTCTTTTCTGGCTAATTTCCTTGTTGGATTGCCGATACCTGGGAAATACCACGTGGGTTTATCCCTGGGCCCCGGGGATGCAACACAGCTGCACATGCATCTGTCCCTGTGGCAACTGGATAACGGATGTGTGGGGCCGGTCACCAGGAGCCTTTGGAAGAAGTGGTCTAGCTTGTTACTGATCACGATGTGAGTATGTCTTCACGAAGTGATGTGTGGACTGAAAAAGCCAGCAGCGAAGTTTATTCTTGATGTTATTACTCACAGCTCATACGTTGTGAAGTGGTATGGGAGGACTGATGTTGTATAACTAAAATCATCATAAATGAAGATTATGCATACCAGAGCTATGCAAAACGAGGACAGCCCATGCACGAGAGGAACACCGAGAAATGTCGTGGGGGCTACACGGTAGAGGTTCCCACCCGGACCGTGGCGTCAGAGAAGGTTTCTTGGAGATGGTCACATACAAGCTGTGACTTGAGAAATGCGGAGGAATTACTCTGAGAAAGAGGCGTCAGGAAGATTGTTCCGGGCAGGGATTAGAGTGTGTGCAAAGCCCGATGTTTAAGAAAGTGCACGGGGCGTGGGGAGGCAGCCCTCGTAGTTTTAGGCTGATCAGGGGTAATAATCCCATTCCATTGCCTTGGCTGCCTGCAGCCCCCAGGGCTGTTGCTCTTGGTTACCAGGCAGCACAGGCTGTTGTACTTGGGAACCTCAAACTCCTCCATTTTGAGATAGTCACCTGGGCAGGTGCTGAAAGATAGTCTATTGTCTCCTCCAGACCCAGGGATCCACCTCTGGCAGCTAGGAAAGTCACCAAAAGGAGGGAACCAAATCACATAAGATGAACACGAATGCTGCTTGGTGTTGTGCACATGACACAGGAAATGCTAGTGACTCAGATAAAAATGCAGGACAGTACCAAACAGAGAGAGAATCCCTTCATAAGTCATAATTCAGAAGATTGGTGCAAGCAAGCCTTTAGATGAAAACCATATTTGTACTCAAACTAAATACAAACAAAATACAGCATCTTATTCTATTTGGCTGATATCCAAATGGTAGCTATGAGCCGCCCAGCCCAGGCAATGAACTGGAAATAATCTTGTCTGATTCCCACAACTTCTTCATCAGGTGGCTATTTTTATCCCCATTTTGCAGATAGGGAAACTGAGGTTGAATCACCATTGGATCACAGAGCTAGAATACAAACTCAGGATTTATTTTAAAGCCTGTGCCTTTAGCTACTATACCATCAGTATATTAAGTCATGGTTAGTGCAAATAAATGTAAATGTCAACTTGAGTGATTATTCTGCGTAAAATAAATAGCCCATGATAAATGGTAAAGAATAGGGCAAAATGTTCCATTCTGGTAGAAACACCGAGACAGAGACCGCTCACAGCAGCAGTTTTAAGAAAAGTCTGGTGAAACTGAGTGGAATCCCAGGCATGAGCGATGAATTCAAGATTCTATTAGGAAAGCAAAACAACGAGATTATCTCAATTATTGAGTTAACAATGAGATTTCGCCATCTACATTCTAGCCATGAGTAAGACATTTGTTTGAATTAGATAAGAAGATATCATGTCATTTGAAGGAGGCCCAGTAAATTTAATAACAGAGATAAATGAAACTGACAATGATCTCACACTTTATAAATCTGAACATGAGACCAAGGTCAGACACGGGGACCCTGGCAGTTGATGAAAGAGATTGAATGCTGCTTTTTATACTGTCTACTGGAGACTGGGCATGATTTTTCTGTTTTCTTCCTCTAACCCAGGAGATTAAGAAAGAATTAATTTAATTCCCTTTCAACCAAGGTGCAGGAGCAAGAAACAACCTTGAACCTTCTCTACTCAAATAGCAGCTCGGTTGGTAATTTAATCACTAACTGAGTTGTGTAACTTGCCTATGACGAATGATAAAATATCTACAACGTGGAAATCAGCCAAAGTGATTCCTTCGTAGGAAGTGGGTGCAGAGCCCTAGCGGACTCACACTCCCGTTTTGCCTCCCTGTCTCTTGCTCTCTGCCCTCCATTGCTGAAATTCCTTCTGTATTAGGATAGGAGATGGGACCGGTTCTGGATCTAGCAGGAGGGTGACGTAGTCACGAAAGCATTTTGGAATACTCTGCTCCCTCTCCTTCCTTCCCCACCTCCACTTTGGACTTGTCAATGCGTAGCCCCATCTCAGCCTCATCCACGAGGCTCCAGGAGGTCAGAATGTCAGCAGGGAATGAAGGGGAGGTCCTCTTGCACGACCTGGCTCCTACCTCACCGGCCAGCCTCATCTCCGTGCCTCCCTCTCCTTTGCTTGCTACAATGTTTCATTTTAGACAGGAATATTTTGAATACAATTAATTGGGGCTGTTCTTCCCTTTCCTAATTACCAAAACTCTCATTCCTCAGTCTCAGCTTAAGCCTCGTTTTCTGTTGGAAGCTTTCCTAGGTCATCTGTCACAAGCTTCCGTAGCTCCCTGTGCTTCCCAGCACGAAACCTGCTTCTGCCTTCTCTGTAAGAGCAGAGGGTCTGCAGGGGCAGACACAAGGTCCATCCTGTCACCGCTATGTTACGACACCCAGCACAATGCCTGGCATGTCACCTGGCCTTACTCAATGTTTGCAGAATAACCGGCTACCTTCATTTTCATTTTGGAAAAAGGTACAGTTAAGACATGCACAAATGTGTAAAGAAAAATAACGCAACCACCAGGTGTGGACTACAGTACACATACAAGTCTAAGGCCCTGTTTGCCACTCCCTGGTCACTTCTGCTCTCTCTAGAGGCAAGCGGTAGTCTGAATTTGGCTAC
>PVKM010049021.1:0-11038 GCA_004027735.1 Carollia perspicillata
AATGAAAAGTCAAGCTGCACTGTAGAAATCCCAAAACAGCCGTTCTGAAGGCAAAGACTCATGCGGGGTTCAGTGGCTCCTGGCGCGCACGTAAAGGACAAAGACTCAGAGACAAGAATTTTACTTACGGTGTTAGTCTGTTCGGGCTGCTATAAGACAGTATCACAGGCTGGGCAACATGAATTTCTTTTTCAATGTTCTGGAGGCTGAAAGTCCAAGATCAAGGTGCCAGCACGGTCGGGGGCCAGTGAAAACCCCCTTCAGGGTTGTGGAATGCCAGTTTCTCCCCAGATCCTCGCGTGGTGGAGAGGTGGAGCTAATGCTCTGGGGTCTCGTTCACAAGGGCACTAACCCCATTGGTGAGGCTGCACCATCATGCTCTAAGCATCTACCTAAGGCCCCACTTCCTACAACCGTCCCATTGGGGGTGAGAATTTCAACAGATGAATTTGCAGGGCGGGGAGCAGGACCCAAATAGTCAGACCACAGCAATTGCACCTCTAGTTTCATTATTTTTACTTGACATACAGGCCCACTTATTAAGTAGAGGCTTTCCCATGACTGTCCCAGCAAATGCTAGTCAAAAGAGATTACAGGAAAAACAAAAACAAAGAAAGGTTCCTTGCTTAATAATTTTCAGTGTGCATAAAAATAATTCCAGAAGAAGCTTAGATTCCAGTCTTACTAGATCTCAGGAGTAAGGCTCAAAGAACGAGCCTTATGGAAGAATGACTAATAACTTATCCATCACATTAAAACCAAACAGGAGCAAGTGATGTGATTCCCATTTTATGGATGGGGAAGCTGAGCCAGCGAAATGGTAACTCTACTGGGCTGAAGAGCATCTCTGCAAATTCATGGCCGCCTGGAACTTCAAAGATGACCTTATTTGGAAATAGGGTTTTTGCCAATATAATTAATTAAGATGATGTCATAATGTATTAGGGTGGTCCTAAACCAATGACCAGTGTCCTTATAAAAAGAGGGAAATTTGGACACAGACACACACATGAGGAGGCCGTGTGAAGACACAGACACACACAAGGAGAAGGCCATACAAAGACAGAGGTGAAGACTGAGAGATACAAGATTAAGCAAAAATAAATAAATATATTATACATATCTAATACATAAATTAAATTATATATATATATATCTTCATATGTATATGAATGACCCACAGAGACAGACAACAGTATGGTGATGACCGGAGGGAAAGGCGGGTGGGAGGAGGGGGACAAAGGGGGGATGAACGGGGCGGGCGAAGACTTGACTTTGGGTGATGAGCGCCGGGTGCAGTGTGTGTGGGAGAACGTGGTACCTGAAACCGGCTTATCAACCAATGTTACCCCAGTAAGTTCAATTAAAAATGCTGATCTTATATGAGTTAGTAAAAGATATATTAATTGTGTGTGCGGGGGGGAAGATGAAGAATACCACAGGTTTCCAGAAGCCCCCAGAAGCTAGGAGGAAGAAATGAACAATTGCCTGGAGCCCCAGAGGAAGTGTGGCCCCATCTGTGCATGGTGTTCACACTCACCGCCTCCAGGACGGTGACAGAAAATATTTCTGCTGTTTTAAGCCACCAAATCTGTGGCACTTAGCTACCTCAGCCATTAGGAAGCAACTACAGACTATTTGAAATAACTCGATGCAAATATTTACCACTGTTTTAAAAAATAACAACAAAGCAATATTGTTTTCTGAGTAGAAAATAAGACTGGTTCAGAGGTGTCCCGAGCCTATCATGGGCACTGCTTTTATTATTGCCAATGGATAATCATGTTCTTTGAAAAAATTGTATTTGTTTCACAATGAGTTAAATTTGTAAGTTAAAATGCTCTTGAATTTGGATTAAATTCTATATTCTCTTCCCAGCCCAGATTTTTACATTGCTTTAATTTATAAAAAAATATTAGTAAGCATTTTTCAGACTTCCTCAGTTAACAAGTTTACTTATTTTTTTCCTCATCTCTTTCTGGAATATCGCTAATGCGAATCCAGCGTGTTCTGAAAATAAGGTCCTTTAATTAATCCTTTAGAGACAACATATGGTAACCAGATTAAAGATTAAAACAAGGACACAGAATAGGTCTGTCCAGGGACTATTAGCCTGCCTCTTCTCAGCCTCAAACGTGATTACATAATCTCACTCGCTGTGGGCGGCTGGCCCTCCGGAAAGGGAGAGAGGCCTGGAGGAAGTTTCAGGAGTACTTATCTCTCCTGCCGCCTTCTTTTAGAATATTCTTTTGGAGATTGTGATGCTGATGCAAGGGGAAAGGGAATGCATTTTTTTAAAAAGATTTTATTTATTTATTTTTAGAGAGAGGGGAAGGGAGGGAGAAAGAGAAGGAGAGAAACATCAATGTGTGGTTGCCTCTCGTGCATCCCCTACTGGGACCTGGTCTGCAACCCAGGCATGTGTCCTGACTGGGAATCGAACCAGCAACCCCTTGGTTCGCAGCCCACGCTCAGTCCACTGAGCTACACCAGCCAGAGCAGAATGCATTTTTTAAAGACAACTCGAGGTTCCCCCACTAAATACTTTCTTTAAAAACGTAAATTGTCCCAAAGGCATAGGAACATTGCTATTGCCCTTGTTCCCCCCAGCAGTGGTGGCTATTTGTTTGAAGGAGTAAATGCATCAAGGTCTCTGCTTAAAGAAACACCCGACTTCATTTCCTGCAGGGTAAGAACAGCAGCAGATGACGGCAGATCAGGGCAGGGCCAGAGTAATTGCTGGCAGGGGAGAAACTCCATTTACTCCCTTCGAAAGCACACTGGGATTGTCCACAGCTTCTACTGCAGACACAGCCCCCTCCCTAAACTCTCCCCTGAAAGACCTGCCTACCGGTGTGGGCGAGAGCTGAGTTCAACTGAAAGTCTGTTCCTTTTGTCTCCCGGGTGCCTTGATGTTTGTTAAACGTGCTGGACAATTGTTTTAAATATTGATATACACTGGTCTCTGTCATGTCAGTCGAGGTCATGTTTCGGTCAAATGCTCGGTGAGCCCTGTGGTTCTGGGAGAAAGAAACCAGAATGATCAGTTTGGTCTGAATCCATTCCAGAAGTTCTGGACTCCTAGCTTATTCCAGCAGCTAAAGGGGAACGACAGGGACCTCACCACCACATGCAGTCACTGCCCTGTCCCCGCCACCCCCCACCCCACAGCACGCAGTGATCCTGGCAGTGTGGTAGGCAGAATAATGCCCTCGCCCTCCCGCAGATGACCGCATCCTAAGCCTGTGAATATGCCACCAGGGAAGAGGGTGGCCTTTGGAACCTGGGTAGGGCAAGGACACGCTCTTTCCTGGAGCTCCAGGCGGGAGGCAGGCTGGCCCCCAACACCGGTTTAGCTCCCTGAGACATTTGGCTTCGGACCTCTAGGCCTGTGAGATAATACATTTGCATTGTTTTAAGCCACTGAGTTGGTGGTAATTTATTACAACAAAAAACTAATATAGGTAGGAAGTTCTAGTTTTTAAAAAAAGAAAGAAAGGAGGAGGAAGAAAAAAGAAAAGTAGGCCTCAGAGTCCCTTCTGCCTTAGTCCAGCAAAGGCGTTAGTATAAAATCAACCCGCTTTATAAAGTCACTGTCCTTGAAAAGGCTGGGAAGGTGAGTCTGAAAGCCAAGGCCATATGCTCCATGGACAACATCAGGCCTGGGCCGAAGGCCCTCATCCATTCCTGGATGGTGTGCCGTGGTTGCCAGTCCAGTGTTTTCTCCCTCACCACCGCCCTGCGTTCACCCTCGCCCAGTGCAGATGCTCCTCCACTTACTGGGGGCACATCCCAGTGAACCCTTTGTACCTCGAAAATGTCATTAAGTCAAAAATGCATTTAATGCACCTAACCCACCAAATATCATAGTTTAGCCTAACCTCCCTTACACGTACTCAGGACACTTTCCTTAGTCTTCGCTCCGGCAAAGTCATCTAATTCGGGGAAAGCCCTGGAGGGTATTGGTTGTGTATCCTCGTGACCACCCAGCTGGGAGTGACCGTATGGTCCTACAACTGGCTAGCCCTGGAAAAGATCACAATTCAAAGTATGGTTTCCACCGAATGCTCTTCACTTTCATACCATTGTAAAGTCAAAAAATCGTAAGTTGAACCATCAAGACTGTTTATATACAAGTGTGCAGCTTATAAACCACGTGTTTAACATGGTCTCAATGCAGACCTAACTCAGTACAGAACCAGCTCAAAACAGTCCTATCCTGCTGAATAAGACACTAAGTTGCCTTTCAGAGACAGTGGACCAAAACCGCAAGTCATGCAGCCAAAGACTGTGCAGGAGAACGCTGACCTCCAGCTTCCCCCAGAACCAAAGGCTCACCCCTCCCCTTTCCCCCATACAAACGGAACCAAAGTACCAGGACGAGGCCAGAACTTGAACCCTGGAACCCTTTCAGAAGCAAAGGGTCTGTTGCCCAGGAAGATCCAGCGTTAATACCCTTTACCATGAATGGCCAAGTTCCATGGTCCTGCAATTGAACCTGCCCCACCAGGACTTCTGCACACCTGTTCCCTCTGACCCCTTAAAAGCCCTTAACCTAGTTCAATGAGCGAGATCAATCTGAGACACCATTAGGTCTCCCATTGTCTTCCTCTTTTATAATTTTTTTCTTTTTTTGTAGGGGGAGAGAAACATTGATCTGTTGTTCCACTTACTTATGTACTCATTGGTTGAGTCTTGTATGCGCCCTGACCTGGGATCAAACCTGCAACCCTGGAGTATGGGGGACAACTGAGCTACCCAGCCAGGGTCAGGTCTCCCATCTTCTTGATCAAAACTCTGATGTTTTGAGTTTTAGCCTTTTAAAGCACCAGGCACACAAACTTGGGTTCGATGACACAGCCTTTGCTTTCAGTAAGTGGTGGATTACAAAAGACCATCCTTCTTTAAACTCCAGTCTTTATGTAGAGCAGCAAATATAATAACAACAAAGAGAACAGCGAGAGCATCACCCGTTTTGTGGAAAGCAAGCCCATCACGGAGACAATATCTGAGCTCCCTGCGGCTTCCTCACCACAGGTGTCATGGTGGCTGGCGAGCTGGAGGAAGGAAGCACCGTGCCTGGGGAGCAAACTGGGGGGGAACGCGTTTTTTTGTGTTAGTTCTCGCGGTTTGTTACCAAGCTCGAGTTCTGCTCATGTGGCCCTTTACGATAACATGCGTAAGTGCACAAATCATGAGCAGTTAAACCTGACGCACGCCTGAACGGGGTGGGGGGGGTGCCATTCCCCAGCAAAAGACAGCTTCCTCCTCTGAAAGCAACAGCGATCTGCGTCGCGTTTTCCAGTGGGGGCGAGTGGCTGTGTTTTCCAAGGGAGTGCGCACGACTGTGTCAAGGAAACCCACGTGGGGGCGAAACTGCAGCGCGCACTCCCACCAGGAGACAGCTGGCCCGCCTGCCACGTGGAGACGAGGACGTGCGGTGTGGAACTAAATATGGAAGGCCCTACAGCTCCCTGGGAAGGGCTCCCATCGCTCTGAAGAGGCGCTGGGTAAGTCTGGGTGGCCATCTGGGTAAATGTCTTCACAGACATCCTTTCTTTTCCAAACAGAGGGCCTGCCCTCCACCCGCATTTAACCGTTGGTGGCTCCCACCCACCTGACACTGGGCAGCGGCCCTGAAAGGAACATCCTGGGTGAATCCCCATGAGAGGAGGTGGCTGCCACTTTATGTCACCTCAGAGCTCAGTCATCTGGGAGTCTTTCCCTTGGATGGAGGAAATGTGCATCTTGCTGTGGGCCTGTCTGTAAGGCAGGTTCCACTCGATGGTCCTGCTGCTGTCATAAAATGCCTTTATCAGCCCCCGAAGTGGGGGACGACAGCCTGAGAGCGCTGATCGGAGGACTCAGAAGGTCACAGGCCTCTGGGGACCGATTAGCTAGCTGACCCTTCACATCCTCAGGGAAATCCAGCCCAGGGAGTCTGTGACTCACCCACAGCCCCATTGTTAACGGCTGAACAGGGCTTAGAACCCCGGCATCCAGAAAGGCCCGTGCTGGGCCCTTACCGTGAAACCATCCTGGTCTTATTTATTGTGCCCTCAAGGCTGCTGAGAAACTCACACTGCCACTTCCTTGCCCTACATGTTAGAAAAATTGGAAAAGTGACATCCTTGCATCCGTTGTTTACTTTGTCTGAACACTGATAAAATGTTTTTGTGCCCATAACAAAATGTGGTTGTTTCCCATGAGATTAAATCTGTTATTTACTTAGGGCTTAAACCTGGGCACACAGGAGGTGTCCTCGCTGTCTCGTTTCCTCCTAGGAAGGGTGGTGGAGGACAGGGATCTTTGCAGATGCAGGCATCTGCTAATGAAGAGACTCTCTGTCACCGTTCTCGGAAATCCCGGGATACCAGCTAATGCTCTGCGAGTGTGCCCAGCCCTGGTGTAAGTGGCCATACTAACTGTGCTATCTTATCTTCACAACAGCACCAGGAATCGAGGACTGTCATTATCCCATTTACCGAAGAGGAAACGGAACCCAGGAGCCATTGAATGACGAGCCCGAAGTTACGCAGACAGTGCCGTGGAGCCAAGGCTCGATCTGGGGTCCCTGAGACTTCAGGGCCACCTGCACTGCTTCACAGTGGGGGACAAAACCCTTTTTTACTAAAGCACCGATTTACAATCTGACACATTTTAGATAGACATAAATCAAAGTATAAAAAATCCTAGGAGGTAGTGTTAAAATTACATATGAGAATAAACTCAAAACATGTCAAAGTCCATAAAAAAGATAAATGGCATATTAATTACAAATACTTGTTATTTTTCCATTTGAACAAACTGCCAAAAGACCTCCCTCAACCAAGCAATCTTCTGTTTCTCTTGGTTGGAGGTGAGGGAACAGCATTCCCTTCATAGAATCGCCTGACCCTGACTTCACGTGCATTCGCGTTGGTCTTGGCTTGTTATCTGAAAGATGGTTTTCTTTATTAAAATACAAGAAAGAAGTGTTAAAGAGTAACAAAGAGGACAATCAATGCACCTTTTCTCCCTAGAAATAGGTTTTAATAACAGGCTCACAGTCCAGTCAGAGGACACACAAAGCCACACCTGGCCCCATTCAAGTGCTCAAGGTCCTCACCTAAGAAACACACATCAGGCCCCAGGGAAAGCCAGGTGCCTCCGACGCCTGCGCCCGGCGTTTATGTCTGTGTGCCAGCCAAATGGGTTTTCCCTTTGATGTCCTTTTCTCTCGCATGCGCAAGGACAATGTAATTTAATTGGAAGCATCATCAACCTAGTTTTTAAAACCAACTTCAATCACACTGCTCTCATCCGCTATTAGGGCAGGGCCCTGGAAAAAGTACCTACATCTCATTTGAAAACTGATCTCTGAAGCGCTTGGGCGTAATCCTCATCGCAATCACTGGGAATTTTCAAGGGTGGGACTGCTTTGTCCTGTGCAGGAAGGGGTAAGCTGCTTTTCGTGAAGCTCTCTACCCAAGCAGGGCACTGTAGCTGCCACTGCAGCTGCGTCTGCGTGTGAGGCTCCCTTTGAGCCTGGGTGTGTGAGGAAGAAAGGGGAAGGAGAAGTTCCCTGGAGAACTAGAAGATGGAAGTGTGCCATAGGGACAGTTCAGTTCGAGGGCCTGGGACTCTTTCTGCTGATGCAGTTCTTGTTCAGGGCAGCGTGGGTGAGAAAGTGGAAAGCACAGCTGACACTGGGAAGAACTCTGAAACCTCATTCGTGCTCAAGAGTTGCAGGAGGCTTAGAAATCAGTGGGGTGCTGGGGCGCGTCCACCTCAGAGGACGAGAGGGAGCAGTGGTGTCATGTGGCCCCTCGGAGAGGTCAGGCAGCCGTGGAGGAAGCCCTGCACCAGGTCCAGTCATGGCACATCCTTCTCAAAATCCCTCCTCCAAAGGTCATGTGACCTGAGGACTTGTCGGTACTGGCCCCTGAAGCAACCAGATGCTCAGGCCAGAGAGGAGCCCATTTAGGATTAGGAGGTCGGTCCACAGGACCCAAAGAGGCTGCCCGACAAATGAAAAAAAACTAGAACACGCTCCATGATCCCATCTGCGGAATCCAGAGGATCTGAATTCTTCATGTCGATATATAAATGCAAGAAGCTTTAATATTTTTTTGAAATCTTTTTAAAGATATGCTTAAGAGTCTATAAATGCCCTTGAATCATGGTGTGGAATGCAGCCCCACCACTGGAACCGCTGGAGCAGGCCACAGTGTAAGGAAACCTGAGCGTTTACGGTGCCTGCCCTCTGGTCCGCTCCCTGTCAGAACCAGAGGCTGGAATGCGGATGGCTGAGGATGAGCACTTTCACTGGGTTAAGAGAATCAAAACTTCTGCTTCCTCACTAGGTTAAGAGAATACAACCCGTACAGAATGGGAATGTCAAAACCAATCACAGGCACAGCTCAGAACTTCATTTTTCTCTTTTTGCAGCAACTGCCAACATTAGCATTAATTGAGGCAAAGCTTGCAGCATTGCAGCTCTGCAAAACTTTCATAAAATCCTTTAATCCCTGATTTTGTCTTCTTTGTTGCTTTTCAGTTCACTTCAAGAGAAAAATTTTTTCCACCAACCATCTCCTACTTCGGGAATGACTTTGACAACCCCTCATAAGCCCGCATGTTTTGTGACAGATCTATGATTATATTTAAGCAGCCCTGTCAGGGGGAGCACGCTCACGCTTTCTCCGTCGCCCTGATTTCAAAGCGAGTGCTGAACTCATTGATGTTCTAATGAGAGCCTTCCGCATCTGCAAAGAAGGGGGAAAGTGGTTGGGATGTAGAGAAAGTGATGGTTATCATTAATAAATAAAGGCAAATTAAATAAGCCACACTAAGAAAGTCAGTTGGTATGGACCTCACGCTCCTGGTAAACGAAGGCGGGGCGAGCTGAACGGTCTAGTTGGGTAGAAGACCCACGGGGAGAGTGGCTCTCCTGGGATGCAGAAGGTTTGATTTTGTTCTGGGGGTTCTGGAAGGTCGCCAGTGGATGCGGCAGGAAATCAGGTTCCCTCCGATTATAGGGAAGAGCTGGACAACCATCAGCCACAGCTGTAAACAGAGTGGCCAGGAAAAATCATCACTCCCCATTGCCCAACGTCTTCAAGCAGAGACCAAGGGACAAAGAGCACATGGAAAGCGTTGGTTCCTCTGGGTCAGAGAGGAAACTAGGTAACAAAAGGCTAAAGGTGCCTTCCCACTCCAAGAGTCTAGGATTCCATGCACTCCAGGGCTCGCTTTCCTCATCTGGAAAGTGAGGACCTTGACACAAGATAGGTAGGTATCTAAGGGCTTTTCCAGCCCGAGATGGTATAAACTGGCACTGCTCAGGCATCCTAACTCACTGTCTAACCTGGAGAGGCCAGGGTGCTCCTCTGGGCCTCGCTCTGAGGTCTTCCCTGTAACCCAGGCGGAGTGAGGACTGAGGACGTGAGCCTGCCAAGTGCTTGAAGCACCACTGCAAAAGGCGATCGGCCACGTGTCTGGGGTCAGAGCATTGATCAAAGAGAGGTTTTCTAAACCTTATTTCAGACAACATCCATCAACAAGAGCCTTGGGAAAATGCCTTCGAGTTCCCTGTTGTGGAATTGAAGGGTGCTCGTGGGGAAGCTCATGTTGAACTTGGCTGAGAGAGTACATTTCAGGTCTAAACAGGAAACTCCTGAGTGGGGAGGAAGCACAACTTTCCCAGAAAGGCTGCTACGTCATGCCTCATCCCAGTGACTTGGTTTCTCGGCCCCTTTAGTGTTTAGCACACAATTGGCGCTCGAAAATGTCTGAATGAACAAAGTAAGTTTTATTGAGGGGAGATGCCTATCTCTAACACATCTATTCTATTCTATTCCACTTCAGATCTACACTATATACCATCTTTTAAAATTACCTTGACAATCGGAGTTGAAACAAGAGCAAGGTAAATTCTTTTGGTGGGGGGAAAGGAACATCTGGGAGAGCGTGGGGACATGTGCCAGGGCTGCCAGGCTGCATAGGACCCTGGATGCCCTGAGGCCCTCCCCTGACGTGCTCCCTCATTTCTGCCGGAATCTGTCGCTGGCCGAGCGAACACTTGCCTCTCGGGAAAGCCAGCAGCCCCCATGCACAGGGTAAAGGTGTCTGCACTAATCTGAAAGGCTCTGTTGTCTTATTTTCCCCTCTCGGCTTTTGGGGAAAGAGACAGCAGGGCTCCCTCTACTTATAAAACTGAAATGCAAAGGCTTTCAAAACTCTGCTTACAAAGGTTTGGGTCTCTGGGCCCCAGCCAGGGAGTTCCTGCCTGGCGAGCTGACACTGGGAAAAGTGATGAAATGGCTGAGGGAATCTCTGCAATTCCGTCCCACTGCCCCCAGTACTCGCCGCAAGTGCCAGTGGCATCAAGCCCCCAGCACTCTCTCGGTGCGCATGCTCGTGGCAGTCATGAGATGCAGGCTCCCATTCCGCTCCACAGCCCGCTGCTCCCTCTGCAGCCTCCCATCCTGAGTGGGGCTCCGCGTGGTTGACGAAGATGTAGCTGATAGATGGCCGAGGGTGTCACCCTTCCAAGGACAGAGCCTTTGCAATGAGAACGACTCTGTCTGAGGCAGAGGAGGCAGGGGGCGGAGAACACGGACGGGGTGCAGACAACCAGACTGCATGGCCCTCAGCGTTTCCCCACCAGCAGTTAGGACACGTCAACTGAAGAGACACTGGAATATTTTAAGTCAGAGATGTTTTGAAAAATTCACAATGTATGGTTGACAAATACATGTTTCGCTAACTTTAACTTGTAAGACTAACGATGTCCTCTACTAAAACAATTTTTTCTCTAATTTTCCAAACAATTTGCCAGATGGGGAGCTAGTCTCTACCCCACTGAAGGAGTGGTTGGAGCCTGGTTACTCACGTGCAAGTTTTATCTCTCTGACTGGACTGTACGTTCACTGATAGCCAGGATCTTGCCCTAATAATCTCCACAGCCACAGTTCATAGTGGCAGACGCACAGCAGTGTGCTCGATACATATGGGATGGATGGATGGATACATCCTAGTGGCGCCCACAACCTAA
>PVKM010049022.1:0-11038 GCA_004027735.1 Carollia perspicillata
CTCATCAACAAAACAAACAAGGGAGCAAAATAGAACCTGAGACATGGAAATAAAGAACAAACTGACAGTAGCCAGAGGGGAGGTGGGTGACAGGGGAAAGTAGGGGAAGGCTCAAGGAGAGCAACATGTATAAAGGAGCCGTGGACAAAGACAACTGGGTAGGGGGGAGAATTGAATGTGGGAGGTCGGGGTGGGGAGAGCAGGGAAGAGTAATGGGGGGAAATGGGGACAACTGTAATTGAACAACAATAAAAAAACTTTTTTTAAGTTCTTGAGGTGTTTGAAATGGCAGTGGGGTTAAGAAATCATAGTTGTCCTAGAAATGAAACCAAAGTGGTTCTGAGTATTAAGGTGAAGAGAATATGAGGAGGCAGGTCTTCCAGGGTCCGCCTGGTTCACACCAGAGGCCTGAGGCCAACTGAGCCTTAGCAGTATCTGTCTGAAGTTGCCTCCCAGAGCTATTCTGTACTTTAGTTTTGGGTCTTCAAAGAACTCAACCTTTATCAACTCCAGATGCTAGTGGGATCATCTTCAGTTCTGGGCTTTACCATTTTTGTTAGAGATGTCAAGAGACTGCAGGCTTTAGGGCTAATAGTAGTGGTTAGAAAAGTATCTCTAAAGGAGCTGACACACAGTAGGTCCTCCCCCTCCAGAGATGTTGGGTCCTTCCTACCTTTCCCTATTCTTCTGTCCAGGGGTGAGGCGTGTGCTACGCTAGAGCAATGCAGCCGTTTCAGGTGATGTGGTAACTAGCCTCCACAATGGCCCCCCAGGGATCATCACCTTCAGGTATTCGGGCTTGAGTGTAGTCCCGCCTTTCACTGAAACAGGCTGACATTTGTGATCAGTAGAACACATCAGAATTGACGATGTGGGACTTCAGGAGTAGGTCAGAAAGGTCACTGTAGCTTCAACCTTGTGTTTTTGAATTACTTGCTCTGGAGGAGGCCAGGTTCCACATTATGAAAGTACTCTAGCAGCCCCCTGGACATCCCCACAAGGAAAGGAACCAACTACAGCACCAACTTGTCAGTCATGTAAATGAAACACCTTGGAAATGGATTTTCCAGCCCCAGGTGGGCCTTCAGATGAATGTAGAACAAGCTAGTGACTTGTTGAACTGTATCATCACAGTCACACACCTCAGGCCTCTTATTACATGAGAAAGAAATAAACCACTGATGTGTATAACCAGAGGTTGACAAACTACATTCCATGGGATGGCTGCCTGATTTTGTAAATAAAGTTTTATTGGAATATAGACACATTCGTTTATGCATTGTCTGTAGCTGCTTTCACATTACAGTGGTATAGTTGAGCTGTTATAACAGAGATTGTGTGTCCCACAGTCTAAAGTATTTACTGTCTTATCTGGTCCTTTGGGAAAAAGTTTGCCAGCTCTTTATCTAAGCTATTGCTCCTTATTGTTTCCCCTTCTTGCAGCTGAATTCAATGTTTATGTGATAAGTGGTCTAATCCATAGGTTATTTGTTCTTAAAGAATCACGTGACTCATTAATGTGGAAGCTCTTGGCAAATCTTGTCAGAAAGACTATCTGGCTTTCCGAAGCCTGCACTGACCAAAGGTTTGCTTTATCAGTAGTAACAGTCAGGAAACAGAACCCAACTTAGCTAATATTCAAGAGACTTTAATAAAAGGGCTCCTTACAGAGGTGAGGTATCGAGTCACTCAGGGACCTGCAGTAGTGGGAAGCCATTACCTCCTGCAGGGGAAAGGGAGGAAGTAGAGCCCACTGTGTGCCCTTGAACCCCACTGATACATTAGGATCAATTAATAATTATGGTTCAAACTGCTTAAGAATTTAGATCCTGTTTGACCTAGCTGTGTCAGAGCAAAATTGGGTTCTAGAGCAATTACCTCAGAAGAGGCAGCTTCTGGAATCATCTTGCTGCCAATCTCCCGTCTGAGGAATTGTGCAAACCAGTTTGTGGCTGCATTTGTTTGTACAATTATTGCCTCTTTACTTGATTTTGCACATGTAAACTAATTGTTTCATCTAATCACACATATCTAAACCATGTTTTAGTTTTCACTAGATTTTTTAAGCCTTGAGTATTATCTATAATTAAAGGGAAAACTCACTGAGTTCTTGTAGCATTTTTCACCCCCCCACCCCGAGAAGCCCAGAATGTTCAAACTCTCTCCAAAGTACAAACATCTCTTCATTAAGGGTTTTCTAATTTTATGTTTTCTGGGTTAGAGTAAAAGAGGCCTTGAAAAACAACGAGATGAGGTCTTCTCCCTTTACCCTCCCAAGTATTTTTGGGTCAGAGCCAAATGCTCCAGGTGTTCTCACCTAGTAATTTGCAAGCACTGTCATGCTGACTTTCATTTTTGGTATATTCATGGTATTACCTACAGCACCTGCCAAAGCAGAACTACCATCTTCCTCCTTTAGATGCTGATACCCAGGCTCAGTCTCCACCTCAGTTCAGATGTTTCAAAAGAGGCACCACAGCCCTGGCCAGCTGGCTCAGTGGGTAGGAGTGTTGACCCATGTACTAAAAAGATTACAGATACCATGTAGGTATCTGTCAGGACACATACCTACATTGCAGGTTTGATACCTAGTTGGGGTGCATATGGAAAGCAGCCAATTGATGTTTCTCACATAAATTAATCTCTCTCTCTTTCTCAAATCAATAACCATAGCCTTGGGTGAGGATTAAGAAAAAGAGGGACCACAGCTTCCTTCCCTCAGCATGCCCTTCAAGGACTCTGCCTGGGGAGCAAGAGCAACTCCATAGTGAATACCATGCCATGTATATGCTTGTCTGTATTGAATTTGCCATTCCAGCTGCTACCGCTATTTAGCAAATTACCCCAAAACTTAGTTGTTAGAACAGCCATGTTATTACACTTACGGAACTTGGTTGGTCAGTAATTTAGGCAGAGCACACCTGGGAAGACTAACCTCTGCAACCCAGTTTCTAAAGTTTTACCTGGAAAATTAATGCTGGGGGTGACTCAACAGTTGAGGGCTGAAATTATCCAAAGACTCCTTCATTCTCATGTGTAGGGCCAGGGGGTGGGAAGATTTGAGGACTAACACAGCTAACCACAGCACTCACCCTGGCTTCTCCATGTGTCTGGTCTTCCTAACAACATAGCAGCTTCCACATATTTGAACTTACAGGGCAGCTCAGGCTCCAAGTGCTGGTATTGCAGTGAACCAGGTAGAAGCTGCATAGCCTTTTTGGATCCAGCCTGGGCAGTCACACAGCATCATTTTCTGCTGTCATCTGTGCTCCAAGCAGTCACAAGCCCACTTAGGTTCAAAGGAAGAGAAAATAGCATTCACTCTCAATGAAGGGAGTGTCAAAGAATTTTAGACCCATGTTTTAAAACCAAAAAACTTGTGAATGGGGGAACAGTTTCATTTGTCCTATAGAAAGTGGCATACACTTAAATGCAGTGTTTTTCTTATCTGAGGTTGAAGATCTCCACCCAAATATATGCATACAGGCTTGGCTGAGCGAAATTTTTAACTGAACTACAAACACAAGGTTTAAACTCCAAGTAATAGATATGTGGCAGCGATGGTGGTGGTGTGATGTGGTGTTATTAAAGAACTGTGGGCTGGCCTTTTCCACACTCTGATTCTCTCTTAACTGACACATAATATCCATTGCAATCTTGAGAGGAAAAACTTTGAAAATCACATAATTGCATCCTATTTGGGTAGGGCAGAAGGAATAGCTGAGAAGAAAGGACAAGGATATGAAAAAAGTGTGATTGTTTGCTGGTTCTTGAAGGAGATGGGGCTGCCACCAGGCTGAGGAAACCATGAGTCCAGGAGCAGGAAAAGACAGTATTCAAAGGAGGCTGAAGAGAACTTGGAATGGATTGAAAGAGAAAATAAAATCTGCCAATAGCTAACAAGAGGTTATAAGGGGAAACTTTAGTTTGTCGTTTTGCGGGGAGGGAGAGGAATTAATACAACAGAGACCATGGGTAGCAATTAAATGAGGAAGAGGTTTAATGACTCTTAGTAATGTCTCATGAACAGTGGGCTCAAGCATTGCTCCTGGTTTTGGGAAGCAAAATAGAAATTTCAAGGTTGACCATGAGACCAATATAAACAATAAACAATTTTCAGACACTGAAAGGGAGGAATCTGGTTACAAATACATGACAGGGTCATGATTTTGCAATGGATCATCCTGGAGAGATAGAATTGGCCTCCCACACAACAACGGAAGCCCTCTAGAGGTGTGGTCAGCTCTTGTTGCCATGGCCACTAATCTGAGAATTAATTAGGACCAGTGGTTTCTAGATGTTGCATGCCTAGCTGACTATAGCACGTGGGCCCTTCAGTTTATTTAGAGCTTTTACACTTTTTATCTCATTCGCACTTACAAACTTGTGAAGTAGGCAGAAAAGACATTATCATGCCCATTTTTGGGATGAGGAATCTGGAACTGGAGAGTTTCAATGGCTTCTCCAAGCGAGGCAGCAGCAGAGATGGGATTGGAATTCAAGCCTCACGCTTCCTGGTATTGCTAGAGCCTCTGGCTTCTGTCCTGCTGCCTCCCATGCAAAGCCAGAAGCTCAGGTGTTCTGTGAGCCAGATGGCCCTGTACTTCAGTGACAGATGCCAGAAGGAAATGTTTGACTGCTTCTTGCAGCTGGAGTCCATTTCAACTTGAGTCTTCCTTCCATGTACACATACCTACTCCCACCCCCACACATGATGTTGCTGTTATAGTTGCCAGAGCAATTCAGTGGTTATAGGGGCCTGTGTTCCATTTCTTTTCTTATTGATCAGTTGTCTGTTGCTACGTAACAAACCACTTGAAACCTTAATGGCTTATTCTCCACGGCAGACCCGAAGATATGAGGATTTCTTTATGCCCCTGGGCCTCCCTTCTCTCCTGTGTCTTCAGAGGCCTCTGCAACATCTTATACCCTGGCGGCCCAGTGAGTTTGTACTGGCTAGTTCCAAGCAGCAGAAGTGGCCGAATGGTGGGCCTGCTAGAGGAAGTGGAGCTGCAGATTGGAGATGGAGCATTTTCATTAATCAAACTTCTTGAAGCCACTTCTTCAGTATCAGCTCAAGTGAAAGAGTTTGCCTTTATCTGTACAGAAAACGCAAATTTCCGTAAAACATTACGGGACCTCTTGAAAGAAGGCTGTGATTCTTTGAAGCTTGACAACTGATTTGGCTTTGTAATACCTCATTCTTCTTCATTTGTGATATTTGCACATGTACCTTATATGTAGATATGTAGAATAATCTTCAGTAGTTCTGTTTACTCAAAATGAAAATTTTCCCTTTTTTCTCATTTTTTTGTGAAAGGAGAATAGTGATGTTATTTTTTTTAAAGATTTTTATTTATTTATTTATTTTTAGAGAGGAGAAGGGAGGGAGAGAGAGAGGGGGAGAAACATCAATGTGTGGTTGCCCCTCACGCGGTCCCTACTGGGGACCTGGCCTGCAACCCAGACATCTGCCCTGACTGGGAATCAAACCTGTGACCCTTTGGTTCTCAGGCCTGCATTCAATCCACTGAGCTATACCAGCCAGGTGATGTTATTTTTGATGCTGGTCACTATTTATCTTAAATACTTTCTGTCTAAACTCTCATAGAATCTTTTATGAAAGTTCATTTCATTGGCAGATAATAATATCAGTAGCAAACTAGGTAGAACATTATCCTACTCAATTTGCAAAAAGATGCCAAGAATGGCAGAGTTTGAAGTTGAGCTTCACTTTTTGGACCAAGGAAGGTAACTTTAAGGATAGCAATGTTAGATCCAGTTCTGTTAGGCTCAGTTCCCTAGAACCAATCGTATCTTGTTTACTTCCATATTCCCAGCACTTACGAGTGTCACACAATCGCTAAAAGTTTGTTGGATAAGAGAGTTAACAACATAATTACCATTGTTTCTCTAAAAAATATTCGAGTTAACCACATTGACTTAAGGAAAACATGCTTTTTTTAAAACAGAAATTTGAACTTTAACTGATGAAATCTCTTAAAAACAGATAATAAATATGTTTTACTTTTCTATGATGCTTTTTAGAAAGGCTTTTCGGAAAATGAAAGCATGTCTGGGAAGAATATGTATTTTTCCCCTATTTATTTCTAAGGTTAGCTGCTCCTATGAAATATATTTCTTCCATTTGATGTTATATACTTGATTGCTCTCTTTGAAGTGCCTTATTGCAATTATGTCTCTGTACTATTTTGGAATTCTGTAAGTAATAATTCTAAATTCAAAATTCTAAATATAATAATTCTAAAAAGTTACTTTGGTTTTAATACAACAAATTTAAATGATGTGATTATTTTCAAATTGACAGTGTTCTGTTTTACTTGTTCTTTATCTTAAGATATTATGTTCCCCGCCCACTCACCCTCTCACTCTCTCTCTGTCTCTCAGTCTTGGTGGTTTGTTTCATGTGTCAATGATTAAGCTGACTAATTCACCACTATATAACTCTGGGCACCTTTGATATGGCATCTTAATTCTTTGTAGATGTGGAGATGGGTACAGAACTATATTCTAAAGCTCCACGTTGTGGCTATGAAAGGGGATAAATGAAAAGGCAAAGAATAGTTTTGTTTAGCATATTAAGTCATAGTTCTTGATTAAATTTTTAAGTTAAAGATAATACATATAGTATGTTCCTGTACCAAAGACGTGTATTTTGATATTAGAAAAATATTTTTTTCCTTTTTTAAAATTTTATTTTAATTGTTGTTCAAGTACAGTTTTCTGTCTTTTACTCCCATCCCAGAAAAATATTTTTCTTATGTATCATAAAAACTGCAATTTTAAAATATACAAAAGTAAACTCTTTTTAAAAGCAAAAAGTAAAAATAAAAGACCCTTAACATCTTTAAAAAGCAGAAATCTGGGCAGTTTTCCTGGAAGTCTTACCTGGGTCCACGCATGTGGTAGTGATCACCTGATGGTTAGACTGGGTCTGAAGAACCCAAGATGCTCCCACTCGCATGCCTGCATGTTGGCGGGACACCTTGGTTCTTCAGCTGGCCTCTGATCTTCCTGTAGCCTAGCCCAGCACGTCACAGCATGGAAGTCTCTGGGGTCCAGGAAGGTGAAGGTGGAAGCTGCAAGATCTCTTAGAGCCTAGACTCATGAAGCCACACAGCATCATATCCACCATATTCTATTGGTCAAAATAAGTCAGAAAACCAGCTCAAATTCAAATGCAGACATAGAGTCCAAGGACAGAGTTTTGATGGGAGGGGCAGCAGTGCCGCACTACACAGGGGAATGGACTCATTGGGGCCATTATTATAATGATCTACTATATGCCATGGATTGGTGAACAAGGATTGACCAAAACATGCTCCTAATAGGAAAAAGCAAGTCTCTCTGTGATAACACTTGCATATTAACTAGTGTTCTGTGGTAGCACACAACAGGAACAGACTCTAGTTAAACATAACAGTTATATATTAGAAGGGCAACAGAAAGCTCATGAACTTGATGGAAAAGTTTTACAATGAGCCCTCAAAAGTGATAAGGATTGGCCAGCTCTGGGCAGCTTTGAAACAGGAATTGATGGACATCCTTTGTAAGGAACTAATCACTGGAATAAGTTAGTTCTAGCTAGTGTGTGTGTGTGTGTGTGTGTGTGTGTGTGTTTGTCATTTGGCTCATGGTTCAGTTTCTTTGGGGAGCTGATTTGGAGCATGTTCCCTGACCTGAGTGGGTAGTGGGGGCAGGGCACCTTGATGGATTGGACCATGTGGAGTGGGGATGAATAATATTCCAGAAGAAAAGTGAAGTACTGTGTAAAAAGAGAGAGAAGTGCTGGACAGGCAAAAATGTCAGTTGTCTACTGATTTCTAACCACTCCCTGGGGAACTTATTTGGATTTTGGGGAGCAGGGGGGCACTTGACAGTGACTTCTGCATGAACAAATCATTCTATCTCAATGCCTCTGCTTCCTCCACTCCAACCTTTAAGAATGAAAATAACCATTAAAATCACTTTTTTCCCTTCCTTCATGCATGAACTTTTGTCCCTCTGGACCTAACTTCTTAAATAAAAGTATTCCCAAGGATTCTATCATTCACTCTGTTTTGTACTCAACATCATTTCTAAGACATGCTAGCCTCTACCACAATATCAGTCCTGGCCTCCCTGCAGTGACTCCTTCATCTAAGTCTTGGGTATTTACCATTTTCAATTTCCTGTGGGAATCCTTCACCTCAGTCCACTGAACTTAACCTGCTATCCCTCCCAAAACACACTACGGTAAATACCACATATTGGCTCACTCAGAACAAATTTCAGTCCCCTTACACACGTCTCCCCGTGCTGTAGAGTCTGGAAAGATAAAAAGAACATTTAAAACTCCTGTGCAGCCTGAGAGCCTCACCTGACTCACTTCCACCGAGCATGTCCCCCACCCCAACATGAGACCTGAAAGTCAAAGTGGGAGATGTGAGGTGACGGGGCTCAGCTGAAGCTGTATGGACGGCTCTGTGGAGGCTGTGTTTTGTGTCAGGGACATTTGCTTTTCCTGGGGCAGCACAGGATTTTCTACTGTACCATCTTCTAAAGTCACAGGCTGTGAGATGGCAGCAGTAGGGTTTCTGACAGAACATTCCCGTGGGGAGGTGGGACAGATCTCCAGGCTGCTTTGTTCCTGGCCATGCAGCACTCAAGTTTGGTTCCTGGAATTGGGAATTTTGTGATACCTAGTGGAATGAAACTTTTCTGCATAAATTAGTTCAAGTGGATTCTGTCATCTGCAACTCAGAACCCTGCCTGACAGAAACACACACTAGCTCCCCAGTGCTGCAGTGCAAATCATGAGCATGCGCTCTTTGTCCCCCGCAAACAGGGGCCCTGCAGCTCTTTGCACTTCCATGGGTAGTGATGAGAGTTCTAGCTGCTTTGTCTTCTAGCAGGCATCGGTTTTGCCAGGACCTGATTGACTTGCTAAAATCAACAATGTAATTTAAAAAATGTTTCAATATCATAATATGACTTTGGGTGGAGGATAAGATATTAACACACATGTATATGTATTTGAAAGCCTTTTATTGCAATTAAGAAATGAATGTTTCTTACTAACCCTGGCTAGGTCTTTTGAGTTCAACTCCTCACTTTTGTTGATCTATAGTATCACAGATGAAAGGTTTGGGGAAGTCTTCAAGGTTTCATCTCATTTGAACTAGAAAAACCTCTCCAAGTTTATGGATATGGCTTTTCCTCGTGTGGGTGAATGGACTGTGGACAGAGCTGCATCGTCGCTGGTACAGGACAGGTTTCTTCACGTTACTCAATGTTCTATGAACGGGGGAGGAGACTATGAATAAAATGGTTCAAGTATAGAAGTTCAGTTCCCGGATCAGTAATTTAGTCATCATTTTCATGTAGAACTAGGGGGCACACTCAGTGACAAGAGGCATATGGTTAGCAGCTAATTAATGCCTTGATGCAATTCTTATCAATTCAGTAGCCTGCACTAATTTGAAATCATTGCCAGTTCCCTTTGTTAATAAGCTGTGCTCCGTTGCCCCTGTCCTTCCCTCAAGCTTCCTCCCTGACTCCCAAAGTCAGTTGCAGAGTTTGATGAGGACTTGCATGTACACACCAGCCAAGACTCAAACCTTGCTTACACTGGAATCTGACTGCTTCAGCACTCCAACTTCAGTTTTCCATCCACAGGAAATCTTCTTGTTTCGTTTTCCAAGGCAATGTTCTCAGCACAACCACAGAATGCTTTCATCATTGTCAGGGTCTTTTACAAAGAGACTAGGGCCCAATGTTGTGTTGTGTTCTCTTGTTAGTGTGTGCGTGGTGGGGCGAGGGAGAGGCCGAGAGCAAGGTAGGTGGGGAGGCAGAGGGTGGCGAGTTCACTCTTTCCAAAGAATCAAATAAATTACTTCTGGACAATCCGTAATTTCAACATTTGCTGTTGCCTTGTCTTCCCTTTTTGGTTCTGACTCTAAAGGACCTGGTGGCTGGAGCAGAACAGCACTTGCTCCTCTGCTCAGGTAGGAGCATCTCATGCTATCTGCCTCTTTTAAAGTAGATACAGGGAAACAATTAAAAAATGAAAGTAGATATTGGAATTGCATTCATTATCTTGTTCTCCACTTTTGAGGCTTCTAGAAATAGAAAATTTGCTATCAGGCCTCATGAGGAATCTCTTCTAATAATGAGAAACCATCACAAAACAGCACACACAGGGCCTGTAAAGTGTCCTTACTGTAAAATGTCAGATTCAGCCTGTTGTCTGGTTTTAACTAACACGCCAAACTAGAGGTATGGCTGCAATGCACTCCTGAAATCCATGACTTCTGTTTTATTGTCTGTCTTCTCAGAGTGTATGCGATTCTTAGGTGGCAGATTTTATTTGCCCTCGATTCCACTCCCCACCCAAGGCTTGACCCAGTATATCAGTTAACCTTTTCTATGTAAAAAGCCACCTCAAAATTGAGTGGCTTAAATAACACGTTATTTTTTATTTTAAAATATATTTTATTAATTATGCCATTACAGTTGTCCCCTTTCCCCCTTTCATTCCCCTCCACGCTGAACACCCTCTCCCACCCACACTCCCAACTTTAGTTCATGTCCATGTGTCGTAAGTTCTTTAGCTTCTACATTTCCCACACTACTCTTGTCCTCTCCCTGTCTATTTTCTCCCTACCGTCTATGCTACTTATTCTCTGTACCTTCTCCCTGCATGCTCCTCCCACTCCCCTGTTGCTAACCTTCTACGTGATCTCCATTTCTGTGGCTCTGCTCCTGTTTAGGTGTCCACTTAGTCTGCTTTTGTTTTAGGTGTGGATGTTAATAACTGTGACCTCGCTGTTCTTTCACTGTTCATATATTTTTATCTTCTTCTTCTTAGATAAGTCCCTTTAACATTTCATATAATGAGGGCTTGGTGATGAACTCCTTGAACTTGACCTTATCTGAGAAGCACTTTATCTGCCCTTCCATTCTAAATGAAAGCTTTGCTGGATAGAGCAATCTTGGATGTAAATCCTTCCCTTTCATGACTTGGAATACTTCTTTC
>PVKM010049023.1:0-11037 GCA_004027735.1 Carollia perspicillata
CTTTTCTCTGGGGACCAGGGAGGTAGGAGAGGCGCGCCCGCAGTGACGGCATCATTCTGGGCCATGACGTCACTGCTAGGCGCCGCGTGGCACGTTGGCCGAACCTTCGGCGGGCTTTCTGCGCAGAAAAATGGCTTTGGCCAGCGATTTCTATTTGCGCTACTATGTGGGGCACAAGGGCAAGTTTGGACACGAGTTTCTGGAGTTCGAGTTCCGGCCGGACGGTGAGCGGAGGAGGCGGGGTGGGGTGAGCGGCCCCTGTGGGCGGCGAGTGTTCCGCGGGGGCTGAGACCGCTTCTGGACACGTAAATAGGGGCTTGAGAATACAGGGGCGTGGACTGGGTTTGTGAATAAAAGGAAATTAATCGGTGTAAATTAGTTTAGAAAAGCGAATCCTGGAAGACAGTAAAGGTGAATCCACAGCAATTAGCATCCCGGAGTCAGCTTACTGGGAGGTCCTTAAAGGACTGGTTTATCTACTTAACAGAACATTTTAAAGAATATCCCCAACATGTGGTAATGTAATGGTTGCTTAAAGTCTTCCGGTGGCCAGCAATCTTCGGACTACCCATTCATTTATTATTCATTCAGACGTTGTACGTAAGGCAGCTTAAACGTATAAGACCCGCCCCGAAGGGGGGAGCCCAATATGTAGAAAATGAGTGTAAGGATCTGTTTTGGGTGCTGAAATACAGTTGTTCTCTCTAGCATGCATTAAGAATACAAAAAAAAAAAAAAGGGTGCGGTTCTGCATGAAGGAGTGGGGGAAACTTCCTAGAGAAGGTAGGCGACAGTTGAAATCACTCTTGAAATAGACATTTTCTTAGCTGGGGAGCAGATGTTTCTTTTTTGAATGCATTTTATGTGTTGGGCAACATGTAAATACAAAAACCGGGCATACAGTAATGAATGAGACTTTTTAATTTCCCACAATGAATTATGTCTTGGTGGGTCACATCGACATGAAACTAACCGTAAATCATTACGAATATTACGTATTAAGTGTTATATCCATGTTTTGGACAAAGTTCTATGAGACCATGAAGGAAAAATTAGGGGAGGATCACGTTTTAGGAAAGGGGAAGAGGATCAGACATATCAGGCAGAACTCAAGGTAAGGACCGCCATGCAATGATTTAGAAACTGTGATTGCCTTATTCTCCTTTGTTCTCCCTATGCTTCATCTAAATTAGTTAAGGAACCAATTTATATAAATTTTCCATCTGTTTTTTTTTTTATGTGATATTGTTTTCAGTGCCTTTGCCTATTAACATCATAGGCTTTTAGCCATTAACATAAATTAAGTAGTTATCAGGGAACTTTCATGCTAGAACAGTGGTTCTCATCCATTTATCTCTCACCACCCCATCCACACACTTCCACCACAAGAAGTGATTCCCCAGGGGCCCACCTCATTAGGTTTACCTGTCATTTTAGAGTATCAGGACCATGTTATTTGTAATCCTGGCTAACTGACTTGAGGAGAAGCATCCATCAGGGAGTACAAAGTCACAATGCATTAAAATTAAATATAAACAAACTGGCCAACTTTGATCTAGAAGCAGCACATAGTTTGTATGCTTCTTAATCACAATTCTAAAATATTAGCATTGCCATAGTATTATACATACATTAATTTGTAGAAAAATAATTAAAAGAGAACATTTTGGAGGAATGGAGCAACATGAGTATTGAAAGAAGGTAGATCTAGATCTGAATCTTGTGTGACCCTGGGCAAGTTCCTTAACTCAGTTTTCTCAACTTTGAGTAAGTGGGAGAATAAAATCGTCCTTTTAAGTCCTCTTAAGTTTGTCTAATTGATTAGATTAAATGCTCTGGGCTAATCAGTTTGTACCAATGCAGACATACAACATGAACTTTGAAAGAAATGTTTGTTCCTTTTTCAGATCCCCTGTCTAGTTCAGGACATAGCTTAAGAAAACGAGCCTTAAAAATGGCCTTCCCATTATATTGAAGGCATGGAATATTTAAAAATTATCTTGAATGTTTAAAAATTATATCAAAGACATGGAGTCTTTTAAAAATTGCCTAACTTCAACTGCAGCTGACTTACAGCGAATTTTTGAGTGTCTGCATTCTAGGATTGGTCTTATGCTAGCCAGGAGGGAAGAAATATTAGAAGTAGTAGTATAAAATGGACTTTATCTTCAAAATTGCTTACGATGACATTTCTTTATTTTTTTTTAGCAGTTTTTGCTGTTATAGATTGAATTTTTTTCCACTCCCCACAGGAAAGCTTAGATATGCCAACAACAGCAACTATAAAAATGATGTCATGATCAGAAAAGAGGTAAGTTCTTTTGGAATGTCTAATTTTTTACAGATACCCACTTTTCTGCTGAATTCACAAAAGTACATATAAGGCTGTATTATAAAGAGGAAGCCAATTTATAGATTGAAAAGGGATTCTACTTAAATTAGATATAATTGAAGCATCAATAACAACAAAAGAAGCAATCTGAATATAAATTGTAGCCCCACATTTGACAGTATCTTTTAATTCATTTTATAATTAATTTGTCTTTTTACTCTATTCACTATTTAAAATGGTAATCATGATTTAAGAATGGTATGAATTTTAAATCAAAGGCTTAAATGTTAGGAATAAGCAAAAGTTCAGATCACTATGATGTGTACTTGGATTTGTCTCTGTTCACTTCTTAGATTTTTGGTTGTCACTATTAACCACTCAGAGGGATTTGAGTCCCATGTTACCAAGGCAGCGTTTCAAAAGGGGCTAAGTGATGTGAAGAGGGAGAAATATATATTAAAGGAAAGGGCAAGGAAGTGAAGAAGAACCATGGGATGGATGAGTGATTCTCTCCCATCTTTTTACTTTGGCATCAGAATTAAATTTTTCTGTGATACTCTCTTTGAATGTTTGGTGTTTGTAACTCTGTTAAATCATTTTATTCTGAGGTGTGAGAAGGAATAGAGAGGCACTTTGAAATTTTTATTGTAACTTATTTTCAGGCATATGTACACAAGAGTGTGATGGAAGAACTGAAGAGGATTATTGATGACAGCGAAATTACAAAAGAAGATGATGCTTTGTGGCCTCCCCCTGACAGGGTCGGCCGGCAGGTTTGTAATCGGTGATTCCTTAAATGCATAAATGTTAAAATTGTTAATATTATTATGTTCTTATTTATTTATAAGGGATACTCATTGATTCTTTAGTTTTCTGTTAGTAGGTATCTGGTAAATACTTTTTTTCCTGAGCCTTATGCTACCTCCTAGTAGCAAGGAGTCGATGCAAAGCTCTAAATTTAGCTATCTTTCTGAACAATCTTTTGTAGCCACTCAGCCAAGGTTAGGATGTTTTCACACTGTTGTAGTTTCTATTATATGTTAATTAATTTTATTAGGAATAAGTAAGATATCTGTTAAATTCGAGACTTAAGATTCTCATTGACTATGTACAATTTACTTTCTCCAAGTTTGTAACTTTGGAAACTCTTATTTGCATCTCTTGCTCCAGAGAAGGATTTGATTGGTTTCTTTGTTCAAACTGACTACCGCCCTTGCCTCTCATACTCCCCTCAGAGGAACTGATAGGTCTTAGAGGGCTTCTGAGAGCTCTGAAGGCTGGTTCCTCAATAGAAGGACAGTTTGATTTCTGAATTGGGCCTTTTGAACTCTGGGAGAAAAGAGCTATGACTCTTGGAGAAAGAGACATTTAATTTCACATTTGTTTTGCCCTGAGGATTATACTTTGTAAAACCTTCTTTGACTAGAAGAAAATAGGGAGAAAACAGATGTTGACCTTCTGTAGCAGTGACTTAATTCTTCTATTTAAAGAAACATTTGTGAAATCAAAGGTAATTGGTAACATTACTTATGCCTTGCAAATGCTTGTAAAAAGTAAGTTTAGAGCTGTTTGTTTTGTGTGCATGTACACATGTACTGAAAAAACTCCGGGAGAATCCGGTATTTTCATCTACCCGCTTGATTATGTGGTGTCGTGTATTTTGCTTATTAGGGAGGATTAGGCATGCTCCAGAAATTGTTTGTTGGTCTTTAAGTCAAAGGTTTTATGATCGTTTGAGAACTTTAGTTAATTATGAATTTTGTGTGTGCCATAAACTGTGCATAATTAGGTCTTCTGACCAGTCGTATATATAAGACTGTCCTGAATGGCATCTGTTATTTAACCTGAAAAATCACTGCATGTGTAGCCTCTAAATTGTTTTTAGGTTTGCAGGTAAACATAGAGAAGAATTACACAATGAGCATGGCACACTGGGAACATCTACATTATGTTATGTATATTTTAATAGTTCTTAATTTTAATGTCTTATGAAGTCGAAGTATATCAGTCTTTCAGTCTTACAGTCCAGGATTCAAATATCAACACCATCACGTACTGGTGGTTGTAAATATAAACGAGTTTTGTCCTATGCTTTCTGAGTCCTGGGTTTCCCAGTTGTAAAAGTAGGCTAAAGTCTATTTGACAAGCATATTTTAAGGAATTACAGGTAATATTTGTAAATTTCCTAGTGGCAAGGCTTGACACATAGTAGGTATTAAAGTGGTACTATTATTAATGTTACACATTATATTTTTGGAGCCTGGTAAAAAAGGATAGTGTGTTTTATTTTATTAAAAGTGGCTTATGGACATATTATTTTTACAACATTGTGCCGCAGAGTGATGCCTTTAGTTTTTACTGATACTGTAAGAAACATTTGTGTGTCACTCTTATGTCATTCATTTTATAGAGCCTCTGTGCGATCTCTGGAGAGTAATTTTGGTTAGCCTTAATATCGGGGACTCCCGTGCAGTCGACGACGTTTTTATTTTTTTATTTTATAGGCACAGTTTATGGCGAACAGATTAAGGTCCCCCCGGCCCCCGACCCCTGCTCCTCTACTACTGTGTGAAAACCTGTAGCTAAAATTGGGACCCCTTGGTAGCAAGGACAGAGATATCTCCACGGTGGATTTTTGTATTAATTACATTTCTCTGTTTTATTTTCTTTAGGAGCTCGAAATTGTAATTGGAGATGAACACATTTCTTTTACTACATCAAAAATAGGTTCTCTTATTGATGTAAATCAGTCAAAGTGAGTATGTTAAAGCATTTTTATTAAATTGATCAAATTTATTAGAGGGGTTCATTTTAGAGCTCTAGACAGTTTGCTAAGCTTATTTCGTTGGCACCCTATTACTTTATTATGCAGATGTAATTCTGATTTTAATGTCATTAAAGACTTGCTGCCAAAAAAGGTAGCAGTGTATTTATTGATTCCCAAAAGAAAAAAATTGACAATGATAAATACTAATGCCCAAATTTTATTAGCTACTTTTTATAAAAATCGGGGCACGGTCACAAAATTTAAAAGAAATCCGTGCTGGATACCGGCCTGGTTAGCCCCGCATTGTCATTCTCCTGCTTGGGCTCATCTTCAATTCAGGGAAAAATCCAGCAGAGCTGTAGCTACGTAGGTCTTCTCAAGTTCTGTGACCCTGTGGCCCATACCTTTGTCTTTTCTGCGAAACCTCTCCGCCTCCAGTTGTTTCTTTCCACTCTTTCCCTTTAAGATATCCCCGTGGTGTTCTTTTACTGTCACTAAATTTTAATAACTCGTTTGCTGTACTGGTTTGAAAATAAACTCCATGAGAACCTTGTGTATCTCCAGGTTTAGCAGTGTGCCTGGCACATAGCAGATGGCTTTTGAATATCTATTAGAGGAAAGGAGAGAGGAACGAATGTCTAATAACCATTGGATATAAAAGAGTATGTTCATAACGACAGACCAGATACTTTTAAATTATCAAATTTATTTTCCCACAGTTGATGAGGATGTGGCATTCATGCCCTGCTTAGATTATAAATTGGTACAATATTTTTTATTTTCTTATTTTTTCAAAGGTTTTATTTATTTATTTTTAGAGAGGGGAAGGGAAGGAGAAAGAGAGGGAGAGAAACATCAATGTGTGGTTGCCTCTAGCACCTCCCCTTCTGGGGACCCGGCCTGCAACCCAGGCACATGCCCTGACTGGGAATCAAACCTGCAACCCTTTGGTTTGCGGGCTGGCTCTCAATCCACTGAGCTCACCAGAGAGGGCCAGGTGCAGTGTGTTTTCGAAAGCAATTTGATAATTTGCCTCAAAAGCTATTAATATTTCATTAATCTTTTCACTTATCTTCACTGTGGTAATTTTTTTTGAGTGTCTATCTGTGGAACTAGTCTCAAATAATGAAAAAGCTTTATTATTTAAAAGGATAGTCATTAAAACCTTACTTACAATTCAAAAAATATCCAAATGCCTAACAAGAAGAGAAGTAGAAATTAACTAAGAATTATTTCTGGATTTTTTTCTTAATATAATAGAAAAACTAATGTTATAAAGGGCCTAGGGAATAATTTTAATTATTAAAAAAAATAGAGAAACACCAAAATGTTTATAGTTATTCTGTGAGAAGTGACATTATATAGTATTATGAATATAATTTTTTCTATCTTTATAATTTTACCTGCTTCATACATTTTTGTGATGCATAGCTACTTATAAGAAAGTAAACACTTTAAGTATGAGATGAATACTGGTAAAGAAAATTTATAAATTTGTTTTACAGAGAAGATAGAGATGGTAATCATGGACTCCTTTAACTTAATTGTTTTAGGTTTTTGTTTTGTTTTAGGAATTAATTAATAGAATTATGTTATTGCAAAAAAGTAACTTTTACCTTTTTACATTTCAGGGATCCCGAAGGCCTTCGAGTGTTTTACTACTTGGTACAGGACTTGAAATGCTTAGTTTTTAGTCTTATTGGATTACATTTCAAGATTAAACCAATCTAAATTATATGTTTTTTGAAGCTGTTTTTATATTTAATTAAGAGATTGGTAAAGGGGGGTTATTTGTCATTTACATTATCAGGATTTTTATGTATGTGTAACAAACTGATTTTTTTGTATACAAATTGAAAATAAGAAAATATGTAAACAGGCTTAATGGCTATCTCCACTTTCGTCCAAGTGGGTTGGACAGTGCCCACACACAGTCAATTCTGTACAAAAAAGACACCTTTTGTTGAAATTCTGCTCCAATAAAATTACCAAAGCCCCGGTGGAGAGGGCTTTTTTCAGGAGGCTATGTCTCTCATCACTTTAAAGATAATAAAAAATCGCTGTAGGAGGTATGTGCTATGGCAGAAATTGTTTCAGGCACAATTATGCAGCTAGAATAAAGGCCGTTACTTCTTTCATACCTGATGGGATTTAGGTTTTTGGTAATTATAGAGGTTATTTACAGAAGGTTCTGGATTTTTTACTTTTATCACCAATTCTTAGGGCTTATTTACACTGAAATGTTTTTGTATAAGCAATGATTTCCTGAAGGGTGGCAAGTAAAATCAGTACCCTAAGTTAGGCACACTTTTTATTGAGCCCTTATTCCTTATTTCACAAATACATGTTTTGTGTATCTTTTGGAACTAAGTGAGCTCTCATCTTAAAATTTCTTAAAATTTAGACTTCAGTGTGTGTGTATCTGTATGTTTATATTTTAACCCCTACTGAGCACAGATCCCACTCCTGTTTCTCAGTTCCCTTCAATCCCTGACAGACTTGACCTTTCATTATTTCTCCCGTTACTCTTCAGCTTGAGCCCCACTCTTTAAACGTGTGCCGTCCCGGTAGTATGATCCGCTTGCGCCAGGGACCAGTCAGGTGTGACTCTAGGATGAAAGGATTGGTCTCCACAGTCTCGACTCCTGAGCAGCTGGGCTAGAGCTGCTCTGACCAGTAAACTTCTTTGAGATGATAGAATGTTCTGTCTCTCCAGTCCAAAAGGGTGGCCACTAGCTACTACATGTGGCTACTGAGTACTTAAGATTTGTCTTGTGTAACTGAGTTGAATAGTCCTATTTAATTAGAAAACATTTTTTCCAACATCATATTGTGAAAAGTTTCAAACAGTTGTAAAATAAACATCCATATGCCAATCTAGATTCTATAATTGACTTTTTTTTTTACTGTAATAAGTCTTAAATCATAACCTATTGGATTTTCACTTACGGGTAGAATAACTAGTATAATTGGTGCCAATAGACCACTTTTTAAAGTAATATTTAATTTTGATTTAATTTAGGTGGTCACATGTGGCTTGTGGCTACCCTTTGGACAGTGTAGCTCCAGAGCATGGCGTGGTAGCCTATTCACTGTGAAGTGCTATCTGGTCCTTTACATTGCATAGAAATGCCCTGCCATCCTCCTCGTGGATGCCATCAAAGGTCGCCTGGTCTCCACTGTGCAAGACTACACTGTCATCACCTTCAGGTCCCTTCCTGAAAACAAACATTTCTGTTCAAGTTGTAGACCTTGATGGATGTGCACTATAAAATCATGTTATAATCTTTTTGCACTTAGATCTTAGGAAAAGGAGAAGCAGTAGCCCTTGGAACTTCCTGCGGGCCCACAATTTTTGGTTGCTCCTCAAAATAACCTTTAGTCTGTGGCTCCTGTTGAATAAGATGATCCATTGAAGACTGAGCATGGTTGGGGAGAAATGATTCTCAGATTAAAAAAATCTTTAAGATACTAACTCTTTGTCCCCATTTGTAACTTCCCTATAGTGCTGATTTACTTAATGCTTCTTCCCCACTGCCTAAGTTCTTATATTCAAACAAGATGAGTTATTAGGTTAAATGGTTTATATTGTCTCTGATTTCTTACACTTCGTTTGAGCTGGCTCTTGATTGTAAGCTGCCAGTAGACAATAATCATTAAAAATTAAATTTTGTGCAGCACTAGTTTTATGAGAAACTTTTTTAAAAGAGATTTTTATTTCTAGACAGAGGAGAAGGGAGGGAGAAAGAGAAACATCAATGTGTGGTTGCTTCTCTTGTGCCCCCTACTGGAGACCTGGCCTGCAACCTAGACATGTGCCTTGGCTGGGAATCAAACCAATGAACCTTTGGTTCATAGGCTGGTGCTCAATCCACTGAGCCACACCAGTCAGGGTCACGAGAATCGATTTTTATAGTACTCAGGTCAGTGGATGCATGTACCCACCCCCATGTCCCATAATAAAGAGACCACTTACAATAAACAAACATCGATTCCAAATGTTGGTTCAGGACCCCATGCCCCTTGCCCCTTCATGGGATACAGTGTCACTACCCAGCACTAGCACAGTCTTTTCCATATCATAGGTTCTTCGTAAAAGTTTATTCAACCGGTTGGTTGTCTTGTAGTTACTGCCATCAGATTATTTGTCTTTGTAACTTAGTCTGAGATGGAAGATACTCATTTCTGTTGCTATGGAAACCTTTCAACTACCATGAATTTTGTATATGTGCCTACTCATACTGCAAGTTGTGTATTTGCACACGTTGGCTACGGCTGTGTCTTGAATGTGGCCCGGCGGTGGTCCTGATTGCTCACGTGTAGTCTGAGTAGAACACTTCAGCCTTGATCAGCCTGAAAACAGGAGTTGTGCTGTAAGTTCAGCTGCTGATCCACATCAAGTTTTTAAAGACTTAGAGTTGCTTCAGGTTCACAGTAAAATTGAGAGATTTACCACAATTTACAAAATCAAGAATGATGCAGAGCATCTTTTGCGGGGAGCTGGAGGATGCTGGTGGCATCCTTTCCTTCAGCGGAGCACAGGAAGAGGAGCATGATGCTGTGAAATGATAAACAGCTGGGGTTTGAAGCTGCGGGCAGGAGATGTGAAGGTGTGACTGTAAGTGATGTGCTGAGCGATATTGTAGCTGACGATATTGTCAGGAAAGGATGTGTAAGATGTGTGGTTTCCCAGATGAAAAAAAGCTTTGCAGCACAGCAGCCATAAGTAAATAAGTGATTGCTTTAGGTGTTTCTATTATGCTTGTATAAGTGTGTTTTGCACAAAAGTGAATTTGGAAGACAAAGTATAAGAACATTTAAAATTTTCTTTAAATTTATCATTTTTCTGTTTTATTAACAGTGGTTGTGATGAAGTTTGGTGTTTCCAACTTTGTGCATTTAATCAAAGTCCATGCTAGGAGTTTCTGTCTCATCTGAAGTTACTACTGTCCTTTGTTTTTTTTTTTTTTTATTTTTTATTGTTCAAATACAGTTGTCTGCATTTCTCCCCCCATGTCTCCCCCTACCCCAGCCATCCCCACCTCCCTCCCCTGATTCCACCTGCCCTTGGTTTTGTCCATGTGTCCTTTGTAGTTGTTCCCGAAAACCCTTCACCCTTTCCCCTATTATTCCCTCCCACCTCCCCTCTGGTAACTGTCAGTTTGTTCTTAATTTCAATGTCTCTGGTTATATTTTGCTTGCTCGTTTGTTGATTAGATTCCACTTAAAGGGGAGATCATATGGTATGCACTGTTGGTGGGAATGCAGACTGGTGCAGCCACCGTGGAAAACTGGAATTTCCTCAGAAAACTAAAAATGGAACTGCCTTTCGACCTGGCAGTTCTACTGCTTGGATTATATCCTAAGACCCCTGAAACACCAGTTCTAAAGAACCTATGCACCCCAATGTTCATAGCAGCACAATTTACAATAGGCAAGTGCTGGAAACAGCCTAAGTGCCCATCAGTAAAAGTGGATCAAAAAACAGTGGTACATTTACTCAATGGAATACTACACAGCAGAAAGAAGGAAGGAGCTCCTACCCTTCACGACAGCATGGATGGAACTGGAGAGCATTATGCTAAGCGAAATAAGCCAGGCAGTGAAAGACAAATACCATATGAAGTTACTACTGTTCTGATGCTGGTTGTCTTCTCATCTAGGAAGAGATCTACTTTTTCTAGAAATTATAGCTTAGGAAAACAAACCAAAAGTCAACTAGAGCTTAGAGGGAGCAGCTACACAGTTTGGCTTTTTAGTCATCGATCTCATTCTACCTCACTCTAAAACTACAAAGTATCTAGATTTGGTGATCGGTTCCTCTTCACTGAACCTTCACTGAACTGCCTCATTCAAGTGCATGTGTAGGTGTCATCTCTCCCATGTGCGGGGTGGTGCTCACCCTGAGGAGTTCGTGCAGAGGAGACAGACAACTGTG
>PVKM010049024.1:0-11039 GCA_004027735.1 Carollia perspicillata
GGAAGTAGGGTTTCTGGGTCAGAGGGAGACGCATCTGTAATTGTGAGTGGTAGTGCCACCTTGCCCTTCCGGAGGGTCACACTTTTTCCCACTCCCATCGACAGTATAGGGGAGGCCTCTTTGCCCGCCCACACTTAGGCCAACAAAGTGTGTTTCACACTTTTGGAATTTGGACAGTGCATGGATGTAAAAAGTGGCATCTCGCTATATAATTCACTTTCCATCTCCCTCATCATGAATGAAGTTAAGAATATTTTCTTATGTTAAATGGCCATTGTATTTCTTTACTGTAAACTTTTTGTACCCTTTGGTCATTTTTCTACAATTTTTTTTTCCTAGCTGTCATCTGTGATATAAGTTGCAAAGAGATCTTCCCAGATAGCCATTCATTTTGTTGCCTTTATTTCATTTCATTTTATTTCATTTTCCTTGGACCTTTTTGGAGAAACTTTTAAAGCACCAGGCAGCCCTGGCTTTGCATAACATTGTGGAACTGTAAAAAAATTACCAGGCAACACCGTCTTAATCGGTGGGGAAAATCACAATTGTTTCATGACTTCAGAACTTTTGTCAACACATTAAAAACTCTCTTGCTGTTACAAATGTATACCGACGTGAAGAATAAAACTAGTAATAGACGTGTTCCCCTGTGGCATTAGAAACGCCGAGGACTAAAGTGCTGTATTTCTTTGTTAAGAGCTTATGGAGAGCAGTTTGAACAGTACCCGCACCTTCTTTGTGTTGGATGCTCTGCCGCACACCGTGAGCGCCTTTTCTGTGCCTTGGCTGAGATGTCAGGCCTTCTTCAAACTTTGGAGCAACCGCCACTATTTTATTCTTTGATTTTCAAGGTCATGAGATATGTCAAAGAGTTCTTATAATGTGAAATTTTCCACCGGCATCCTTTCTCTGGGCCGTCTTTGTCCCTTTGGCCGTAACACGTTCCTCTTTATTGAGGTCAGGTTCACCTTCACTCTGGCCTCATCTGCCTCTCGAATGGGGGTGGCGTCCACAGTCCCGTGCTCATCTGTTTCTTCTGTGCACCCATTCACACTGGGTTCAAACTTCACTCCCACCATCCCCACTTTTAGTTTTTTCTTTTTCTTTTCTTTTCTTTCTTTTTTTTTTTTGCCAATTCCCTCATTTAATTATCTCCTGTGAAATATCACACGAGCTTATCACTGGGAGACGAGGAATGCACCACACGCCCTGCTGGCTGTACAGGAGCTGGATGACAGATGTGCCGGGATCCATCACCGATGCAGTTGAAAAGCAGTGACGTGATTGATCACTGATCACAATGAGCAGCAATTACTCACACACAGGTTTCTGAACTGAAGAGCTAGCCTCAAAGTTTATGCTTGATGCCATTACTCACCGTTAACACACTGCGGTAACTGGAATCTGAATGTGGGTTTTGGAGGGCAAGTGTTATTAGCTGAACTGAAAGTAGCTTCCATTTGTATACATCAGAAACATGCAAAGAATTGCCAGCACAGAAACGGACGAAGAATAACATGACAGACACCCCCGAGCTTTGACAGTCATCACCGTTCCTCTATATACGCTTTAAATGTCTCCGATCAAGGAAACAGGTCATTACAGATAAGGCCAAGGTCCTTCTTTGCCCCTACCTCCCCTTCTGTTCTCCTTTTACAACCCCCCAAGTCACCGGTCATCACGGATTAAAAGCATATCCTGTATTCATTCTCTCTCTCTCTCCCCCCTCCCTCTCTCCCTCCCTCCCTCTCTCAACATTTCCATGTACACATATAAAGATCTCAGTGAGAAACGTGTCCTGTTTGGGGGTGTGCTTCTAGTTGCATCTTAATTGTTTTACTTCTGTCACACTTTCCTTTGCTTCTTACATTCTTTTTTACTTCTTGCATTAGAAACCTATTTTGCGCGTCTCCTTCTTTGACCCTAGTTTAGAAGTTGTCTTCTATTTTATCCTATTTCTTCTCAATGAGTAAAACAATTTGTATTTTAAGAAAATAAATATTTATGTAGAGAGCTGACTGTTACAGATAGGTATGTTAGCAGATGAATGGTGTAGAGTAAGGATCTGTTCTCTGGAGAATTCTGGGAACTGCCCTCTGTCTCTCCACAGAAATTGCCAGCATCTGGAGAACCCCGCGTGGGTGCGTATCACTCGGACTGTTTTTCTGACACAGTCATAACCATGTTGCCGTCTGTCTTCCAGCTTCATTCAGGAAATCGAGCACACCCTGGGGCTGGGCCCAGCCAAACAGTGTCCTCTCCGGGAGTTTCTCACCGTGTACATCAAAAACATCTTCCTCAATCAAGTTTTGGCGGAGATCAACAAGGAGATCGAGGGAGTCACGAAGACGTCGGACCCCTTGAAGATCCTAGCTAACGCCGACACCATGAAGGTGCTGGGGGTTCAGCGCCCTCTTCTGCAGGTAACGGTCGCCCTTGAACTTACTCTTCGTCCACAGCTTCTGTGGCCTTGGCAAGAGTCGCAAATGAAAAAAGAAGAACTACCATCTGCTTTTGTATTCATCAGGGACAAAACAAGATTACATAGGCATTAGGGACATTTAGGATGAATGGGGAGATCATGAAAATTCCTTAGGACATGTAAGAAAAAAAGTGGCCAGCTTCGAATGTGGGAGACAGTGCGTCCCATTAACATGCTGGCAGCTCTCTTCCTCATCCTGGAGTTTGCCCTTCAAAGGACTTACAGGAAGGAAGTCCCTCTCTGCCTCACCTCAGCCACCAACAGGGGCCCCGGACCCCACCCAGGGCCCACCAGCTGGGAAGCACCTGGCTAGCTCACAGCGAATTGGCACCTACCAGCACACTGGCTTTTAAAAGTCAGATCATTTAATTCAGGGGGTGATCTCGTTAATACGGAAAATTTTACGTTAACTATATAAAGAAATGGTTTCTGAGCCACAGAAATCAAATAATTTCTCAGTAGAGGTGTGGAGTAATAGGCTTGAGATATTTATTTCATATCCATTCTACCCAGTGACTTGAGGGCAAATGTAAAACTAGAAGAAAATAGTAGGAGTTTAAATTATGGGTATACATTAACTGCTATTACCCTGTAATTGAATCTTTATGGCATTTCTTCATTCAGGAGAAAAACGTTTCTTCATTTTTTACAAAAGTTGGGTGATAGGAGGCGATCTCAAAACGTGGAAGGCCTGAGCTCTTCCAAGAAACATTGTTTCGATGGAAGGGAGGTGTAGCTGCGTCCATTGTCCATTGCGTGCCCTTGCCTGCCTTTGTGTCTGTCTTTCTTGAGTTTTCCTTCTGTGTTTGTTAGCATGAATAGCAATGCTGAGCCTTTCATAGAGAAGTGTCCTAGATAGGAGCATTCCGTTTTTATGAGCAGACTCCCCTATGGTATATTCTGGGAAATTCTGGGAATACAGACATTTGCCTCCCCCAGAATGTGAACTGTAGCATCGCCCTGAGGAACGAGGAACGGGTTCATTTGGGTCGCCTCTGCGCCCGTTCTCCCTGACTGTCCTACCCAAATATGTCCCCTTCCCTGGTTATTCTCCATTCTCCCCTCTCCTGCCTGTCTCCCCAACCCATTCTCCGCACCGGAATCAAACTCCATGGACGACGTCACCAAAGCTCCCTTGCCCGGCAGCTCATGACCAGGTTCTCCCGATAGGAAGCACTAGCAGCTGGGGCAGCGGGGAGCGGGGTGCGAAGAGAAGGGGTTGGGCTCTTTCGTATCTCCTTCCTCCCCACTTCGGATCACCGTCCTGGCCTTGGGTGCACCCCTTCCAGAACAGTCCCGCCGGGGACCCTGCTCTGTGGCTCTGGCTCTCCCTGGACCCTGGCCACACGTGTCTTCATGTTGCTGCTTTCAGTGCTGCCCGTACACCTCTGAGTGTCTCCTCTCTGATGTTTCCCCCTTTGAATCATCTGAATGGAATTCTCTTCTCTGTCAGAATCCCAAGTAGAGCTCCCCGGTTAGTTGCTGTTTTAACACTTCGATTTTTTTTTCCTTCTTAACACAACTGTAATTACTAGTTACTTTATTTTCTAACTTGCTTATATTTTGTCTTTCCCCACTGGAACGTTAAGTTCCAAAAGCATCGTACAGTACTGGGCAGCAGGAAGATACTCAGTAAATAATTTTTTGAATGAGTGCACACGAGCACGGATAGTTAGAGGGGGCGTGCGCAGAGGCAGCGATTAAGTTTTGAGAGTCGTTGATTCCTGCGGAGTCAGGGGGGCGGGGAGATGAGAAATGGAGAATGACACAAACTCGTTAGCATTTTTCTTTTGTGCGACCGACCGTAGGGTCACCGTCCTCTCTGTCAGAGCACCTTTCTGCATGTGTGACCCCGGAGGGCCGTGCCGCAGTGTTGTGCAGAGCAGCTCGGGTGCGCTCAGCGTGCTGGATTTAAAAGACGACGAAGCGAATGTGAGAGCCAGAGCTGCCGGCTTGTTAAATGTGGTCGTTTTCAGCTTGAGTAGCCAAGACACGTTAAAACGCATAACCGATCGGCCACACGCAGGCCACACACCCAGTTATCGTGCATCCCTAGGCCGTCTACTGGTGTGATTGTCACATCACTCCAACCTTGTCACCAGCCGCCTGTGACGTAGTGCATGTCACTGTGCCTTTTGTTTTTTTGTTTTTCCCTCGTGTTTTTTAAATCAGTGACTCCATGTTGAGGCTAGAGGAGAACTCCAGCTTGACCTGTTTGTTCTCTCTTTGACCTTCTCAAGATACGATAATCCCATGTAAGTGAGTGAACCTCCCAACTAGGGGCCATTCAGGTTATTGATTTCCAAATGTGTTTCCAGAACCAAAACACCTGCTTTCTTACTTGGTTATTTTGTTGCCCTCTCTGTCTTCATAAAGTTTTTATTTTATGAGAATGCAAAATAGTTAGACCTTATCGATAAATTTGTATGATAGCCACAGACTTCATTATGAGGTTTAAAGGCAGATGAAGCGAAGGTTATTTTCCTTTCCAGTCCTGAGCATTTATTTCTCTTGCTTTATTATAGGCGTACACTGTTTTCTAACGTAATTTCCTATGCTCAGGTTTCAGTGTTTCTCATACGTGTTTCTCTGTTACCTTGAGGTTCTTATCCCCAGCTAATTGTAGGTGACTAATCTGAAGAAAAAGAAACACTTTGGAAAAATGTAAGCTGAGTTTCCAAAACAGCTGCTAAGAAGGGAGCTTGGAGAAATCTATGTACTTGCAAAAGATGCCGCACTCAATGACATGAGTGTAAAAACTCCTTTCAGTCATTCCCTCCGCTGAACTGTCGCTTGGTGGCAGAGTGGAAGAAGGCGGCACCCGCCCCCACCCAGGCGGCCCGGGCGCATTCTCCGGGGAAGTGGAAGGACAGCTGTGTGGCTGCCGCCGTCCGTCGTGTGACGGTGTGCGGATGAAGGGGTCCCCGGGACACTTTGTCCCACTCTCTGAGACGGCGTCCGGCCAGCGCCGAGTCAGTTAGAAGGGGCCGTGGCCGTGGGCGGTGCTGCACCTGTGCATCGGTAATTTCACTTCCTCGGCACAGAACTCACAGAAGGGAAGGAAGTCAGTAGAAAGGAAGAGACTGTGCGAGCACCCCCCAAATGACGCAGCAGCATAGTGCGTGTGGCAATGGGAGTAGTAATAACAGCAGTAACAGCATTCACGGTAGTAGACAGTAATAATGGTTGCAGCTAATGCATTAATAGCGTTTACCAGGAGCTGGGCAGTCTTCTGAATGCTTTATGTGTTTGGACTTGTGCTGTATATGTCGTGGGGGTGGAAACTGGGGAGGAAACAGAGAAGCAGTGAAATGAAACACGTACCTTGCCTTTGGGCATGTAGCTAGCAGGTACTAGCCCCGCAGTGCCAATGCAGGCACCCGCCCACCCTGGAGTGCGGCTCTGAGTGGGCTCTTCTGGAAGCCCTGCCTGAGGAGCAGGCTCGTCCGCCAGCTGTCTGTGCCCCGTCTGCCCGGAGAGGCGCGGGGTTTGTCAGCCGACATTCAGGGGCCCCCTCCCTTCAGAAGTGATTGGACATCGTCTGTTGAACCTAATAATAAAAAGTTGGGATTTGTATTTTGTAGACCTTTGTGGTTTAAAATGTTTTTTTCTAGGAACTCATTTCCATTGTATTTCATAAAAGTATCCGTCGACAGCAGCTTGGGGCGGGGTTATCTGGGTGCTCACCCTAGTTGGGGACAACTGTGTCCCTGATTTCCTGTGTTGTCTCACGGAGACATGAAAGCCCAGAACCACCCGTCTCTGACCTCAGTGCCCAGAGCATTTTCCGACACATGGGATAGTTTGGATATTTGTTGCAGGTGGTCCTCCCCGAAATCCCCAGCTCCTAGAGCAGCGTGCGCCACAGATTTGCACGCCTTTGAATAAGTGGGTAAGTGAGTGAAAATGAGCAAATGGCTTCCTTCGTGCAAGGACACGTGTGTGTGCATGTTTTCTCCTCGCGGTGTAAGATTCACAGTCTTGGGTTTAAGAGTCTTGACAAGGCTTAAATTCAAATGTCATCATTCTTATGCCACTAATGCTATCAGTATGAGTATACCTCATGCTCTTACCACCTGAGATCCCACCTTCTTTTTTTAATGGCTTCCACATGTTGCAAGACAAAGCGTGCCAAGTCAAAACCAGAAAATCTCTTCAGAGAAATTGCTCATTTCTCCTGAGTCTGGTCTTCTGGCATCCTGATGGGGAACCGTGGAATCCGCCAGCCAGAAGGGGCACCCTCTCGTGCCTTGTGCATCCGCGGGGCTCTGCAGACTGCTCACTCCCCAGACACGGGAAGCGTCCACCCAGTTCCCTGCTTCACCTGGATTGGGGGTGTCATTTAATTTGTTCCTTTTTTAGTGTCTCCATCCAAGAAAAAAATGGCAGGGGGTTAATGCTTACGATGTGTGTCTTTTACCTGTCAGACTGCTGCAAGGGCATCTGCATGCTTGAACGAAGGTACAAGTGAAGATTTTTCCTGCCCCTGATGGAACATGCTTTTTACTCTTGCCGCTCAGAAAGTGGTCTGTGGGCATAACATCAGACCTCTGGGTCAGAATCCGCATTTGCGTGGCATCACCAGCCGGTTTGCAAGCACATTCGAGGCCCAGCAGCCCTGCCTCGTGCCTGCGCAGCACAGGGTGTGTGGTCCAGGGCCTGTGGGCACCAGCCGCTGCTGGGCTCAGAGAGATGCGGTTCCTGAACCTCACCCCACTCTGGGCGGGGCCCAGGAGCCTTGCTGTAACCCGCCCTCTGGGGGATGTTGATGGAGGGCACAGTTCTGGGAGCACTGCCTTGCGCACTTCACCACACCCAGCTGGCGGTCAGCAAATGGGCTCTCACGCTGAGGGCTCTAGCGTGGTGGAGAACGGTAGTCACTTAAGGGGTGCAGCTTTGTTCCGTACAGGCCCAGGAACTGTAAAAACAATATTTGCAGTGGCAGCAGAAGCTGCTTCCCAGTCTAGCACGTTGCTGAATCGTGCAGGGGCCTGCGTTTCCTGGCACACGCCGAGGCGGTTTTCCTAATGCTGAGGCTCAGATTCTCACATCATTGGAGGAAAAAACAGAGGTCGTGCAACTGAAACTCGAAGACAGTCTCTCAAAACATTTAAAGCGTATTTCCATTTCCCCACTTCCCTCTCTGCCCAGTGTAGGCTGGATTATCTCTGAGGAGTGAGACGGTTGTAGAGTCAGCCGGCAGTCAGGCACCCGAGCCGCTGCACTTCCCACTGTTACCTGTGCCTGTAGGGCAATGGCTCTCAATGACAGTCGCTGTCAGAATCACCCAGGAGCTTTTCCCCGAAGCTGCTGCTCCCCTCCCAGCCCAGAGATGTGGCTCAGCGGACCCGGAGTGGGGCCTGGGCATTAGCATTTTGTGAGAAGTCACGTGATCCCAGCAAGCAGCCAGAATTAGTGCCACTGGCCTGGATCTTCCTACACCGTAGAATCAGTCACTGCCCCAAGAGGACGCAAATAAAAATCGTAGTCGAGGCCTGCATTACTCAGTCAGGCTTGTGAGAGCGGGCTCTCTTCGATCCTTGAACCAAGCCGCGTACCTGAGCCTCAGAAGCAGATGCAAATGGATTTAACTCCCAGCATTTCAGTCAAAAACTTTGTGGCCAGGACCAAATTGCTGACCTCTTGGCACCCTTTTCCTCTGTAAAACAATAATAAAGCGTGTGTCGCAGGAACACGGCAGCCACTTCGAGTGATTAGATGGAATAATGGTTGTAAAACACACCTCCCTCTCCCCATGTCACACGTGTGCCGATTTCAGAGTTGCCTGCTCCTCAGCTCTCGGCTCTGCAGACTCCAGACCCCCTGAGCCCACGTTCCGGCCTGCGTCTCCTCTCACCTCTGACGTGTGGTGTGCCCACTCCTGTTCTCTGTGCCGTAGCACCCACCTAGTAACTGCTCTCTCGTGCCTCCCGCTACCCTAGGGCGACAGCACCAGATGGCGTCGTCTCACCTGCTTTCTCTTTTCCTGGAGTTTATCCGCCGACCGTTCGTTCCCAGCAGAAGCAGTGTGTCCCGTTCATAAGTGTAAAGCCGTGTTTGTTTCCTAGGGCCACCACGAGGAGTTACCGCCCACTAGGCGGCTTAACACGGTGGGGTTGTCTTCTCTCCCAGTCCTGGGGTGCAGGGGCCCCACTCCCCAGGGGTGCCAGGGGAGGCTCCTTCCCTGCCTCCACCCACCTCCTGGGGGTCCCGGTGCTTATTAGCTTCTGGCGGCGTCACTTCGATCTCTGCCTCTGTCTTAACCTGTCTCCTCCTTTGTGTCTCTGTTTGTCCTTTTCTGGCTCTTATAAGGACACTGCCATTGGACTTAGGGCCCACCCTAAGCCAGCATTATCACGCTGGGTCTGGACTCACATCCTCAGAGACCCTGTTTCCCGGCACTGTCACATTCTGAGGGTCTGTGTGGAAATTCATCTGGGCGTGGGAGGCATAGTCTACCCCACTACAGCTAATAACAGGAAGCCAGTGATACAGAACGCAGCATATCCAATCCGCTGTATTGGCTCTGAAGCCCCTCTGGCAGAAGCAGTGTGACGGCAATAGGGCCGGGGTGTCCCCACCCTTTTTGGAACCAGAGACTGGTTTCATGGAAGACAGTTTTTCCACAGATGGGGTTGGGGTGGGGAGAGAGGAGGCAGAGCTCGGGCTATAATGACAGGGAAGAGGGAGGTTGGGGACCCCTGGTCTAAAGTCTTCGGTTCAGCAGCATTCCGACTGACTGTTTGGTAGGCTGGGTGACTGCTGGGGCTGCAGCTGAGCCTTACGGAAGGCTGGTAGATACCGCTGCCTACAGTGCCACGGTTGGCTAGTGACAGTCACACTGATGCCCAAACCTGTTCTCGCTCCATCGGAGCTGAGGTGCTGCCAGCAGCCCCCTGCTGGCTCCCGCCGGAAGCACGGCCCACAGCAACAGGCCAGGGTGTTTGCATCAGGCCGGGGCGTGCTGCTGTGAGGAGGTTGTCTTTGCGCGCTGTTCGCATCACGGCTGGTTGTTGCCATTCCACTTTGTGGTACAGAATATTTTCGGCTTTTATTAGCGTAACCAGGTTAGTCCCATTTAAGGTCTGCTGGAAGTCATCGTGGAAACCATTAAGTTGAAAACAGAGCCGATCTGTTGATCCCCCCGGTCAGCTCAGAGGAGGTGCCCGTGGTCTCACTGCGCGAAAATGCATCTCGGAGCCAAGATGCCTCACGGTCTGATCTGACTCTTCAGTGTCTCTCTGGGCCTAAAGAAATACTAACTTTCCGCAGTTTGCACTTTTGATTTTCTTTGAATTTTACTCTTACTATTTTATTTTACTTGCTACTGATACTGCTTGGCCTCTTCCTGACAAGTAGGGGTCTCGATATCCGACCACCGGTGCCACTTCAGGCTCGTCCAGGAAGACGGAGTAGAAAGTGCCTTCGTCCTGGTCCTGGGCTGCTTTGTCGCCGTGCCTTTCAGCGCTCACCTGTGCCCTCGGGGACAGCTGGGAACATTAAATATTTCATGACCGATGGGGACTGTTGGCATTTTGTAACATTCATCTCTGTCTTCAAGTTGTCTTATCAAGTTGCTGGTTTTGTTTTATTAATTCTGTCACTGGTTCAATACATCTTAATGTTTCCAGCATTTCTGCTGTGACTCTCAGAGCCATTCGGGAAAACAACTCACGTAAACTCCGTCGTGGCGTGGAGGGAAAGGCAGTGAAACGGGCCCCGGGGCCTCAGACAAACCCAGGCCGCTTACGTCCCCCGAGCTTCGCCCCCTGCACCTACGAAATGAAAGCACCTCCAGCCCCACGGCCTCTCAGCCGCGTGGAAAGCCCGGTGGGACCATGCCTCCAGCAGGGCTTAGTGAACTGCCCCGCACACTGCTCATTTCACAACTGCTGTCACTAGTGCGCACGCCCCTGGGGCCACCCCGCTCAGCGATTCTGCTGGCAGTGAAGGACTCGGCGCTAAGAAAACACCTACACACGCGACCAGCGTTTCCCATTAAATGGAGAGCTTCACTAGTTTTCACCAGCAGGTGGTTGGGATAACTATGATTAGATAACAAGTGCAGGAACCTGGCAATGCCTTTTCCACAGTTTATTATGAATTATTTTAAATACCTGAAAACGCTGAGCGAAATTGTTCCGTGAACTCCCACTCGCTATGTAGGTTTTACAGTTCATGCATGGCTATATTTCAGGGCATAAGAATTTTGATTCTGCGTTATTCCTCCCAGATTCGAATTTCTGTGGTGGTGGTCGTAGGTTTTTAATATCTTTCTGAGAAAATCTGAACATGAAGAGAAATGGATTAAGTGGGAAAGCAGTTGCTTTGATAAAAGAGGGCTCCACTTCTAAAAGCGCCCGTTCAGACACTCGCTGTAAACAGTGCCAGGAGCAGGAACCTGACCCGCGCTTGCCCGTGGTTAGTCTACAAGCAGTGCCCTTGCTGACGTAAAACCACGAGGGGGCTTGTCTTCCTAACTGCTGACGGAGAAGTCTTTGAAGTGAGGTACGGAGAGGTGATCTCCATATGCGGACAGAACGGGCACATAATATGA
>PVKM010049025.1:0-11036 GCA_004027735.1 Carollia perspicillata
GTAGTGCTAGTTAGGATGGTAGTATTTTGTGTGGTCTTGGTGTATTCTTGCTTATTTGCACCCATGCACACATGTCTATACTTATCTCCACCAGCTCTGCTTCATTTTGCACAGTTTGTTCCCTCCCTCTCTGTATGTGTGTATCTACCATAGTTTCGCCTTTATTGTTGTTTTTTCTGTTATTGTTAGGATCTTATATTCTAATCTGCTTTGTGAATACTCCTTGCTTTTACATAGGCAATCTTGAGTTTTGTTGTGGAGTACTAAGATTGTGATCATCACTCTATACACCTTGCTAAACTCTTATAAATTAAAAAAGTAAGCTATTTTTTTCTTTCTTAGGTATATATCATAATTTCCCCAAATACTTCAACTTGGTTTTTCCCTTTAAAATTTTGTTTCATTTTCATATTAGTTCAATGAGATTTTTTTGTGGTAAAAATGGCCTAAGCTCCTCGTAGTTAACAAAGGCTATTTTTATTTTTTTGATTTTTATTGTTGACACTATTACAGATGTGCCCATTTGCTCCACCACTGCCTACTTCCACCCAGTGCCTGTTCCCCTTCCTCGCTCGCCAGCACCATATTGTCATCTGTGTCTGTAGGTTATGCATACATAATGGGGAACCCAAGAGAACTGGAATTATCTTCTGGAGGACAGGCCCCTTGTAGCACAGGCTTCTCCCACTAGAGGAGTGTTCTAGGGCCTCCTCAGTATCAGTGGACCAGCTGGCGTTGTGAGAGGCTGCGTTGGACTTCAGTGAATCTTTTTTAAAGCCTCGTTCAACACCTTTGCCCATTTCATGATGGTGATTTATGAACGCACCTGCCCACAGGGCACTGAGTGTTCATTAGTTTTTGACCAAAAATAGTATGACCCCCATGTCCTACCCTCCGTATTCACCAATCTCATCCCAAGTAACTTTTTTTGTTTCCCTGGATGAAAAGAAGTCCTCAAAGGGAAATGTTTTGACAACGTGGAAGACGTGAAACAAACAAACAACAAAAAGAGCCTGCAGAAGCCCTGAACTGCATCGAAATCGAAGAAAGAACGTCTCAATAGGTGTATTACATCAGATGGAGAGTACCTTGAAGGTGACTGAAGTTTAAACATTTAAGAATAAATACACAAGATTTTATAAATAAATTATTGTTTTTTTTGGGTCCCCCTTCGTGTGTTCTTCAGCTAATTCTTTTCCTTTCTTTCATTCACGTTTCTCTCTGAGTCTGGCCGACCTAAAATGAAACTTCTCCAGTCTTGGGTTCTCACAGTTTTAGTACCTGAGCTTCCATTTGTCACGGCAGGACAAGAAAACAGGCTGCACACTGGCTTTTAATTTTTGCTGCCACAGAAATGGGACAAGGCATTTCTACTAACATTTTCCTGGTCAGCAGGCAAGCGATGTAGCCATATTTAAATTCCAAGAGAGAAATGCAATTGTCTTTTATGTCCAGAAATGGCACAAGCATTATCTCCTTTATATCTTAGCCTTTTTATCTTGACCAATTAAATTAACCAAGATCACCAAACCCCATTAAGGTTACTTTTAATAATGTCAACTCTTAATTTTTTCATTTCTGACATTAATGGGATTACATAAAGTTTCATAATTAACTCTGCTATTTTCTGTATTTCTTAATGAGTGTTCTAAATAATCAAGAAAATTCACTCATTCTTTGAGTGCCAAGAGTTTTTTAAATTAAAGTTTATTTTAATTTATCAAATATTTTTAATGTAACTACATGTCAATGTTTTTTATCTTATATCATTTGTTACTATAATAAATTATATTGATCTTTTTTAAATGGCAAAGCCTAATTATTTACTGATATAAAATTTATGAGATTATTATTGTTAATATACAGAAAACAAAATATTCTAATATTCAAAATTATAATTTTTGGTGTATATATATATGTATGGGGGGTGTTATCCTGTATTTTTTTAATTTTTATAAGTCGATAGCTGAATTACATAGCTGAGTTATTCTAGATTCTATATAGGACATCAGAATATTATTTTGTGTGTCTTGGGAACAATTGCAATAGAAGTTTGTATGTTCTTTGCAAGTGCAGACAGATGGTAGAAGTCTCATAAAATTGGCCTGGTGTTCTTTCTGTGGTAGATATTCTTTAGGTAGATATGCCATTTGGGTTTTTTCCTCTAACCAGAAAATGTTGGTCTTTTTTGAGGCACTAAAGTTTTTCAACCAAAATCTAGTTTTTTACTCCAGAATAACATTTTTTAAATGTAGCATTGTTTTATATCTCTCTATCCTCACTACGTTCCTCTACCTTTCTTAATGGTAACAATAGTAATTTTAGATTCTTACTGTTATATTTCTCTTAGCAGCCCTATCCTATTTAGGCAACAATATGTTTTGCTTATTTCTTAGGTCATTATGGACTTTTGCACTTCCTTTACTCTACATATATTCATTATTTTGCTCTGGTAAAGTGCATCATTAGTAGTTTGTTTAAAGAGCATCTTGAGTTCTTAGATGTTTAAAGGATCTTTGTATTGCCTTCCATTTAAACAATTCTTTGGCTGTTCTGGGCTTAATGTTGGTTTTCTTGAACACTTTTAAACATTGCTCCATAGTTCTGCGACAGGCAGTGCCACTAAAAACATCAGAAGATAATCACAGAAAACTAGTGCTGTGTACCGGGAACGGTTCTAGCAATTTTATAAATAATACCTAAGTTGATCATCCTAACTGGACAATGAGGCAATTACTCCCGTCTTTGCTTTACAGGTGAGAGATCCGGAGCCCGGAAGGTTTCGGAACTTGCCCGGTGGTGCACAGGTGGCAAGCCAGGCGGCTGCAGCGGCCAAGCTCCGAGTCACTGTCCTCTGTCAAGGTGGTCCCCAGCCCTCAGTCAGCACGTTTATCCCATCATTGTTGGAGCTTATTTCTTCGTAACTGGCATTCTGAAGTTTATCCACAATTTGGTATGTATGAGCTTCTTTTCATGTATTCTGTACAGAAACTGTTCTTCTCCTTTCAAATTATCCTCATAAATTATTAAATATTATTTATTACCCTACTGTTTCTCTGTCATTCAATCTATTCTTCCCTCCTGGAACTCCCTTCTGATTCTTATGAGACTTTATTTCAGATTTCTCAGTGTTTAACTTTGGTGCTGCCATCCAAACACTTGGCTTCATTTTTGAGTTTAGCAATTCGTGGTTCAGCAGCGTCCAGGCACCTGTTCAGAAAATCTACTGAGTTTTGCAATAAACATTTTGCTTTGTTGTTTCATTACCTTCATCTTTATTTCTTTTCCCTACTCCATAATATTTTCTTTTTTTCCTTCTTTTTAATTAAATTTTGGGGGGTGACATTGGTTAATACGATTCTATCAGTTTCAGGTGTACAATTCTATGATACATCATCTGTATATCATATAACATTGTCTACATCATCTGTATAATGTATATTGTATAGGCTACACCAAGTCAAGTCGCCTTCCATCACCATTTTTTTGATCCTCTTTTCCCTTTACTGTCCCCACCCCCTTCCCTCTGGTAAGTACCATACTGTTGTCTGTGTTTATGAGTTTTTGTTTGTTTTTCTTATTTATCTGTTGCTTTCAGCTTTGTATCCTACATATGAGTGAAATCAGATGGTTCCTAGCTTTTCTGTCTGACTTGCTTCACTTAGCACGATATTCTCAAGGTCCATATGCTCGGCCACGATGTTCTACTGCGAGTGTATGGATGCAGTGACCTCTTTTATGCTCTAGTGTGGATTCACACTCACGAACACTTTTTCTGGGCATCATATTAAAGTTGTTTATAATGGACAAGACTCTGTTTTTGTTCAAATTTTGCATATCTTTCATGGTGTAGATAATCTTAAATGTGAGTGCATTTGCAGTTCAATTATTTACTCTTTCACCCTGCAGCCCACCGTACCTTGAAGGAAAAATTGGAAGGTGCTCCAGGGATGTAGCTTTCTACTTTGTTCAGGGACAAGCAGGGATAGGATCAGCCCGACTTTGATTTGGGTCCATTGAGAGCTGGTCATCAATACCCGTCAACCCCCTCTCCCTTCCAAGCATTGCTCACCACCCGAGAACTGTTCTGTGTCTCCAAGGCGGACTTAGCTGCCAGGCTAAGGCCCCTCTCTGCCTCTGACTTACAGGCTTAGGGCCAATACAAGGTGGCCCCACATTCTTTGACCCTCTTCCTGTTGGGAGATGGGTCTGATTGCACTCTTCTTGATCAGGATTAGATTGCTTGTGCTAGGGACGTACAGCAAATACTACATTGGCTTAAAAACTGAGCTTTAAGTGCACAAGCTTTTTCTGTCTTGGTTTTTTGGATGCTGGGCCCATGTGGAAGAATACCAGGGACTCTGATAGAGAGGCCACGAGCAAAAGACAGGAGCCCTGCTGAGCCCAGCTCTCTTGCTGTCCCACTGTTCTGGATCCAGTGTCGAGTCCAAGTGCATACATCAAATGACCCCAGTTGACTTCAGGTGACATGGGATTGCCCAACTAAGCTTTGCATGAAATCTCAATCCACAAATACAATAAAAGTTAAGGTCTAGGGTACTTTGCAATGTAGGCGTAGAAACAGGGGTGCAGGGAGACCCCAAGTTTTGAATGTCTTGCATCTCTTACTGGAGAACCTCCTCTAATCCTTTTTTGTCATTCTGCTCCAGGACCCAACTACATCCCAATGAGAAATATTGCTAGTGTTACACTCAGCTCTAAAGTGTCACTTCTCTCCCCGAATATCCCCAATGATATTCAGCTGGTATTTTGCTTTCCAGAGAAATCTCTGTGGCCCACTAAGAAAAAGAAAATGTATCCTTTAATTTATATATTTATACTGCTGTTTGGGGGCACACATTGTGAAATATCAGAAAGACTCCTTTTTCCTTATTCCATGCTAACTTTCTCCATTATTTAATTTGTATGACTTTGAGCGAAGGAGTCAGAATTACAAAAGACAAACATCATCAATATTTGTTTCATTCCAAGGAAGTTTTGTATGTTTTACTCTAGGATCAAAGCAATTAGGAGACATCACATTCTGTGCCCTCTTGTCTTGGAGGGATTAGCTTTCTTTCTCTTTGAACACAAAAGTTCTCCAGAAGGAAAACGCAGAATAGGAAGGGTGGTACGTTCCAAACGTATAGCCCAGTTATTCCTCATTTATAGCCATGGTGGATGAATAATGTAACACCACAAACAGTGTTTTCTCCCTCCTTTGGAGCCCTGTGTCAATTTGTTTGTTCTCATAGATGAAAGTATCAAGAAGACAAAATTTCTCAGGGCAGCGACCGACAGAGCTCACTTAGCAGAACTCTTGCTTCTCTTCCTACCTGGTTCTGCCCCTTTTGGGACTGCAAAGCCCAGCATTTGTGGATATACTGTATACCAAGATTAATGAGAATTGAACAGTACATGTTTTTCCATTTGAAGTAAACTTTGTTGAAAGGTTATTGCCAAGTATCTTGATGAGAGCGGCAGGAATTTCCAAGAGTCTCCTGATACAAGAGGTTTATCTTTCTAAAGTTCACTTCTCTTAACATCACACCCCTTTAATTGGCCCACAGAGCCCAATATGTCTTGAAGCTTCCCGATTGGCTGACATAACCCGGCAGAATGCTCCCCTGATGAACTCCGCGTTCACCCTGCCTCTAACATGTCACAACCTTGTTCCAAAAACAAAATTTCCATCAGATCTCTGAAAGTACCCAAACTATACTTTTCACAACTTGTTGTCTATACCTTGCATTTTTCTATATGCCTAGCAGCCTAGTACCCAATCATCCAAAATTCACACAAGTCTAATATTTTTTAAATCTATTTTCACTCATGTATTTTTGGACAGCTTCCTCTGTATTTCACTTACATGTGAACAATACAGGTGGAGTGTATTCCTACTCTAGGACTTGTCATTACATTTTGCAATATTGTGATTTCTTGTGTCTCCTAATTGGGAATTCCCCAAAAGCAGAAATAAGTTTATCAACTTTAAAAACACATTAACATGCCTACAATAATACACCAAAAGTGTGTGTGTACTCTCCTAAGAGTGTGTTATTGTTCCTACAGTATCATTTTCTTTCAAATACCTTTATTAAATTTAAAAACACTTTAGACAATTTGCAGTCTCCTCTGTTCGCTCCATCAGTTAAATACCTATCCATCTCTCATCACAGGTGAATGGATCCTAAATTTTGTGTGTCCTTCCATGTGAAAAAATTATGTGTTTATTGCCTTTGCATGAACACACATATATGCACACATACTACTAAACATAAGCTCTGGATACACTTTTATACACAGACACACAAACAGTTGCGTGGAAGCCACTGTGTGTTATTTGCAGGGACAAAACATTTTAGAAAACTTGGTGGTTTTATCTAAGTGAGTAAACAAGCAACATGTGGTGTATCCATACAGTGTAATACCATTCAGTGGAATAATCTAAGGCCACCTAGAGCTAAATGATTAACCTTAAAAAAACATAATACTGAGTGAAAATATGAGCATTACATTCATAAGATGGACAATCAATGTAGATTTAGAACACGTACAACAGATGTTCTCGATAAACATGAAAACCCATGTGTGGAAGAAGCACTGGAATCACACACACTGAGTACAGGGAAGACGAAGACAACGAGAAAGGCAGCATGGCTGTGTTGGTAGCAAAGAACAGCTGAGAACCCAAGAGAAGGAGGGACGCTGTACCAAGTGCTGCTGAAACGGTACCGGGCATCGAGGGGTGAAATCTCCTCAGTGCTGAGTTGCTGAAGAAAATGGCCACTGAAGAAGCTGAGTGCAGGGCCAGGCACAGCAGCAGGAGAGAATGCATTGGCCCGGGCATTAGGAAGATAGTTACCTACGAGTCTCTTCCAGTGTTAATTAGAAAACCAGTAAATCGTCACTGAAGTTTATATTATTTTATCTAATGAAATTTCAACATTGTGAGTCATGAATTCATTGGAACACAGTGAACTCACAGCACATGAAATCTCTCACCATACACTAGACGGTATTAATCGGTGTAACTCCCCTAAATCGCTCTAACTTTCTACAACTGCCATTGGGTGCTTCCTTGTCGGATTGATTAGTTGGGATCAGCAGGCCATTGTGGACAATGCAATAGAGAGCTATTTTATAGAAATTGGACCCATTGTAACTGCATGAGTGAAATGCATTAATCAGCCAAATTAACTATGGAATATATTTCATCAAACCCTAATAAAATCGCTATGATATCAGATGCAACATGAAAAACATGGCCCATCATCCATTCAGCTTCACTAATGTAAAATCCCACACGGGGAGATGAATATGATCAATGACGCCAGCAGAGGCTGGAATGGGAAATATTAAACATAACGCTATTCTCTAGATTACGTCTTGACGACACACTTAGGAAATGTGTTTTATTTCATATTAATAATTCCCTCAAATATTTGCTCTTTCAAGAACTTTTATTACTTTTGCAGGGCTTATCAAACTATTCAGGGAGAAAATATATTAAGATTAAAGATATGCTGGAAGTAATAACATTTTCATAAATCTTATTTATAAATCTCATAAAAACCTGGAAATAGACCTTGATTTTTGCCATATTATTTATAGATAGCTACATTATTTTGAGTGAAAGTTGTATGGTCTCTTTTATCCTTGATGTTTGTTTTTTGTTTTATTCAACAGTTCTGCGTAGTACAATTTCATTTTTCTACATAGTTTTATTAGCATCCAATGTACCTCTGAAAATCCACTTCAAATGTTATGATTTGGCAATTCCTGGAGTCTGCTTGTGCCTTTTAGGCACTAGAACTTGAAAGCACAGTAGCAGGTGCAGGACATCAGCAAATGTAAGAGAAAATTTGTGAGAAGCAGAGTTGAGGGTTTTGTGGCTCACGAGTCACTATCTCCATGTGTGCGTTTGTGCTCGCACGGTCAGGAGACCTTGCTGGCTACGTGAGACAGCTCGCACGGCTGCTGAACCCGAGCTGCTTTCTTACGTGGGGCAGTGTGTGTCCAACCCACAAGACGTGGACAATTCGTCCACAGCCAGAGTGCGCTGGAAATCACACTGGGCGGTGATCTTTTCCTGTGCTGCTTATGAACTAACATTCATGAAAAGTGATGTTCTTCGTCATGCACTGTTAGAGAGGCTGGAGATACACATGTGACTCAGAGAGACGCATCCCCTTCCCTCAGAGAGAGGGTAGAGATTGTTATGCCTTAAAAAAAAAAGCAGTAACAAAAGTAGAGCCTATCAAGGATAAAGACTAACATACCAAGAATAAAATTAGAGCAAAATTATATGTTCTGCCTAAAAAGAAACAAACAAAAAATAAACCTAAAAAAATTTACAACCCCTGTGAATTCATAAAATGAGAATATTCTGGGACTAAAATACTCTCCATGGAATCAAAATTACCATGTCCAACTTAGAATATAAAAATAAGGCAAAGAAAATCAGATAAACTTCTGTAAAAACCAAGTCAGTGAAATAAAAGGCATTATCTCTGTAATAAGTAAAAATAAAAACTATGAAAAAATGATTCTTAGAAGATAAATAATAAAGGTCTTTTTCATGTACAATTGGAACTATATGAGTAAAGAAGAGATAATTAGAAAGAATAGAACTAGCATGAAAAATAAGAAAATATAAGTGCCTTCTCCGAAGGCCTAATGATCCAGACTTAAAAATTAACTCACCTAATAACCCCACAATTAGTGAGTAAAACCCAAACCTACTGAATTTCATTATTGCTAAAAAAAGAAGTCCCATAAGTACTCAGGCAAATATCAACAAATACATTTCAAAATCAGAAGAGTTTAGATTTTTATTTTAAAGAATTAAAGACTAAAAATAATGAAATATATACAGAGCTTTGTGTAGAGTGGGTTGTTACAAAATATTTCTATAGCAAGCCAAGTTGCTAACTGTGAGCAAAATATGTATAAGAAAAACTGTATATCAAGTGCTTTTAGGAAAACTTTTTTACATATCCACATACTTACATATGTAGCTTAACTTGTACTGTAGCTAACCGATGGATGAGGCAGATCGGAACTTACAAATAAGGAAGTCACAGCCATGAAATACATCAGATAACAGAAAGTGGGTACAAGGAAACAAACAATATACTTCCATGACAATGCGAAAGTCAAAAATAACAATATTAATACACCAATAATATTTCAGTATTAGCACATAGATTTGAAAACTAGATTACATTTTTAAATGAGTTTTGGGTAAGAAAGGGAGAAGAAAGTGAAAGCAAACTGATGTTTGACTTTATGCATATGAACTTGATAGTGGTGTGTCTTCTCCACACAAACAACAAAGGAAGACAGGGTGGAATATATGGTTATAAGGAGCTTTTAGAATAAATCCCCCATGTCATGGATTCAAATTATCGGAAAAGGAAAGGAAAGACAGGTGAGTGGTTTATGGAGGTGGGTATTCTTGTCTGGACCACGTCTGACAAGCCTGCGGAGTCAATGCAGAAAGTGTCCAAACGAGAGAACGCCTGAACCATGCCTCTCTACCTGGGACGATCCCCGAGGGTCTTCCCCAGAGTGTAAGTATATGATGCATGTAGATTAGCCTGCGATTATATCAGAAGTGATTATATAAGCTTGGACCTTGCAAGGACATGCCAGAAATTCATAGTAATAGATAAAGAACTTCCACCTGCCACATTTGCATTCAGAATGGCATAGATAGGGTGACAGAGGAAGGTCCCTTAAATGTGATGTGTACCTCTGGAAGCTGATGCCCATTCCAAGCCACTCCATGGACGCCCTGGCTCTCCTCTGAGTGAACACCTCTCTGTCTATGACCTTACAAACCCTGAGGTTGGCCACGGGCTGACTGCTCACTCACTAGGTGTGTGAGTGAGCCTGACCTTCATGGTTTTGTCAGCTAAGGTATGGTCTCCATCCAACTGTCAAAAAGAGAAACAACAAGAAAAAATGCAAAATCACTACCTTTCAAAAGGAATATAATTGTATCAGAATTTATCAACGTCATTGATATCAGAAAACAGAACCTTTCCTACTAAGAGATATGCTCTCAATTGTTGTCCATAGCAACGTAAGAGCATGCAGGTGTGTCCAGTACAAAACTGAGGAAGAAAACACGAACAGGGAGGCAAGGAAAAGGTGGGTAGGTCCTGCCTTCCTGTGCCTTCTCTTCTGTCCAGGCCCTCACAGGACTGGACGGTGCTCACCACGTTGAGGAAGGCAGTCTACTTTACAGAGTCCGCCGACTCCAACATTAATCTCATCCAGGAGCATCCTCACTCTCACACATCACACCCTCCTGAAACAGGAAGCCCAGCTATTTTTCTGTTGGGGACGATTGTGCAATGCTCCAGAGCAGCGTAGTGCCTAAATTAACCTCGAGGCCACTTTGTACCTGAGCCTGACTGTTGCCTGATTCTCAGTTCCCACCTCTGACTATGTGCAGCCATATGGTCTGACACTAGCAATTCGGCTACGAGATTGAATGATATTCTAAAGGTGCCCTAATAAAAATGCCGACAGAATGGAGGAATTCTGGTTGAGAGGCACCAAAGTCTTTTCTTCAGTAGAATTTGCAATGGCTCTCTGACAGGTACACATTCCTAAGAGTATCCAGGGACCTTTGTGTGAGAGGCGACCAACAGACCAACAGCTTCCAAAGGGAAATGGGAGTGTTAGTTGATTCTCCCTTCTTCCTCCTCTCAAAATAGCGAGTGGCCAACCCCACCTTGAAGAGTGTTCCTCCTTTCAGAGGCCATCCTCCGTCTCAGCTCCTGACTCCATCCCCCGACCTTCTTTGAGAGGCGGCCCATCACTGGCTTCTCTGTCTTCGTGTTCTGTGCTGGCATCTCCAGGTTGCAGGGCATTACTCTCGGACAAGCTCGGATTGTCACCGATGGCTAACATTCATCAGGAGTGGGAACATTAGAACTTGCTGCATAAATGTGGTTTACAGGTTTGATTTCGTTGCTCTTACTTCTTCACTTAATTGCTTTAGCCTTCACACATGAGGTACT
>PVKM010049026.1:0-11036 GCA_004027735.1 Carollia perspicillata
ATGTAGTAAAACACTGCAAATATACAGGCAAAAATTGTGGGAGATACTGTCTTTCAGAAATAAAATTCCAAAACCACTTATATGAGCAATATACTACTATTGATATTGTTCAGTGGTTTGGAAGAAGTGGGAAGGAACAAATTACAAAAATTTGGTAGTCTATTTATAGGTGGACAGTTTTAGTAAACCATTTTTTGTATGGTGTGTGAATTTTGTTTTGATGTCTATGTAGTGTATATACACAAATGAATCATAATTGTGCAATATCTAGTCACTAGATGTTTTAAAATTTGCCAATGTATGACAAACTAAATTTCATAAAAATAAAATGAATACATTTCATACACTTCGTTTTAAAGTTTATAGGCAAGCTTGTGTCCTCTAGAGGATTTTAGAAAATGTACTTGTTCAATTACTTCTAAGCTTTACAGCGGTCTCTATTTGTCCACTGTGCTGTAAGTGGAGAAAATGAAGTAGAGGAATATTTAGAGTAGTTAAAACCATAGTTATGTACTTTTATTTAATGATAGTATTTATAGAGTGGAAAGTGGACAAGTTCTTACATGAAATACCTGATCTTTCCAGATTCATTTAAAATTAAATGTTGTAAAATGTAGCTTGTCAATAGCTTATTTAACATTGATGAGTAATATTGTCTTGATAAATGGAATTGATAACCTTTTTGAGAAGTATATTGTTCAGTGGATTGAAGGAGGCAGGAGGGAAGAAATTGCAAAAGTTCTTTTTCTAGTGTATAGTAGAAAATTTCTGATTACGTGATGTTGTCTATATAAAGTGATCTTTTTAACTTTTCTAAGCCATGTATATTATGTATGCACTACACGAATTAGTCTTTAATGTATAGGATATAGTATTTACATATTAAAAAGGGGACCAATATATGACCAAAGTATAGTCAGTCAATAAACCAATACATTTTGTACAGTTTGTGTTAAAATTCATAGACAGGCTGTCTTTAAAAATGCCGTCTAGAAATAACATTGTAAACCTTCATCTCGGTGACTCATGTGCCTATTCTCAACCATTGCATCGGTGTGGAATGAAGGAATTAGAGAAGTAAATGGTTCTAGACTATAATGTTCCTATTTAGGAGACACTTTCAAATATAACTGCTATCACATATACATATATAGTTTAATCAACACTACAGGGCAGGTAACAGACAAATATAAGCAATTATTTGAAACAGACAGTTTTTCTGATATTTAGAAGTACACAGATTACATTAAAAATAGAGATGGTAATAATAACACATTTTGTAAATACTCTTAAAATTCATGTGAAATATGATCTTTGGAAATGGAATGATCAAACCACACCTTTGAGAGATACATTGTGTTTATGTACAAGTTCTGGGAGAGGAGGGAGGAGAAGGAAGTGCAAAAGGCTCTATGCCAGTATTTTCTTGGCAAAACAAATATTAACCACTGTCCCATAAGCCAGAGTACTTGCTGTAAACCTAGCAAATCTAGTGGAAAAATGAGACCTAATTTTACAATGCCTGGTCTTTCTAGATATTAAAGAGTTTGACATTGTATGACAAAAGTTGGTAAAATGAAACATTTGCGTCAAAATTTATCTTCTGAAAATAACTTGTGTCAAGTGTGCAGTTAATTCAATGTCACGGTGTGTTTAGTGGACATTCTTAAGTCCTACTAAATGTCTACTATTTCTAGACATTTGAAGTGCACAGCACATGCTAGAAGTAAAGGAAGTACAATAACTATTTTTTTCCTTTAAAGATTCATGGGAATGATTATATTTTTGGAATCAGAGTATTAAATTTGACCTTCAGAGCTAAATACTGACTGTTCCCTGGGTGGCAGGAGTGAGGGAGGGGAAGGAAATACATCATAAAGGGTTCTATGCCCGGGGCTTTTTCAACAAGATCACACTGTCTGTCTAATCATTGTTCTTTATGTGCACTTTAGTTAATACTGCTATGTATTTATAGGAAAAACAATTCCTAAGTGATCGAAAGTAGAGATAGTAAAGTAACTTATCTCTAAATATACTTTTGGTTATACTCTTTGTTAATCAACCTCTCGAAGCTAGACAGATATCTATACTTACTCACTCCAACAGTGGAGGAAGGCATAGAACAAAGGTGAAGGGAACAGTGCTTGGCTAGCCTGTCTACATCTACCAGAAAGCAAAGACTACTGTTCTGTCTGGGTACCCTGTGAAGTGCTGATGTTTAGAGTGGACAATGTCCATTCTTTATTTCATAGCATCTATGATTTTAGATGTCTTAAGGTATGAGAAAGAGTAGAGAGTAAATTAACCAACTTACAGATTTTTTTTGTTATAATTAATAGAAAAAGAAGCATCTTGGACAAGGGACTGATAAACCAGCTCTGAACGTATTTCCTGGCTTGTCTGTTGGGTTTCCAGAAGACTGGAAAGGAGGGTAAGAAAAGGGATTGCGTAGTTGTGTTCTCATGTGTAGTTTGACTACATCCATCCATGTATGAGAATCTCTCTTTTGGTTGTAATGTGTGAATACACTTTTAAATAATTTGTTGGAAGTACTTTCTTGCTAATATTTTAATAACCTAGATCTTGTCATTAATTCTCTGAGAAGGATTATACTTATTGTGCTCTATTGCTTTATGTTTTATTTTATATCGAGCAGTAAGTCAATGCACTATTTTGCTATAACTCTATCATCTTTACCCAGAGTCCTGTTACCACTTTTGTCCTTTAGGAAAACTTTGTCCCCACAAAGGGTAGGATTACATTTTCTTTCTTGTTTGAGTTGGTGAAGTGTCTTCTTGTTTATCAAACTACTCACATCTCTAGGACTTTAAATTAGTAAATACTCATAATGTGGAAAATCATGATACATACTGTATAATCTCAACCACATAAAATGTATGTCTAGTTGAGTGTACACACACAAGGGCTCACAACACATCAACTGTAAACTCCTTACAATTATGAATGTTTTTGTGTTCTTTGCTTCTTATAACTATGCATTGTTCTATAATGTACATATTAACTTTTAAAAGTGAGGAAAGTGTTATTTTTAAAGTAAGAGTGGAGTGCCTTTTCTTTGTTTATGATATGATGTATAACAAAAAGAAATAGAAAATCATGCAGATATGGTTGTTTCTATGTTGATCTTTTAAAGAAGAATCTATAGTTTCAAAATGTAACTTCCACACTTGCATAGCTGCCACTAAAATTTAAAATGTTCAAATTCTTGTAACATCATCTCTTTCTAAATTAATGATGATGTTCTGTGGTTAAACAGAATTTTATAGTTAATGAGCCATTCCTGTCACATATGAAATGCAAAACCAGGAACAGAAAAGGAGTAAAGAGAAACATATAGTCACTTGATAACAAATAAATTTATGTGTACTAAGACACATTGTAAATGATATTTCATTGGATTGATGAAACTATATTCCACTATTAAAAATAAAAAAAATAGATATTGAACACCTAGAACACAATGCATTGGAAATTTAACAGCTAAAATCCTGAACTTAATAGGATTATTTCACTTATTCTCATCCACAAAGTCATCACTGCCACAGAAAAATCTAGTAATTTCAACCAGAGACCTTTATTTATGTAGATCCTAGGCTTTGGGGGAATATAGGAAGGGATTTGGAGCCAGAGGTAGAGACTCTGAACTGATATTTTAGATTAAAACTCTCAGAATGTTCAATTTTCTCCAAAATACTTGGAGCATCTAATCAATCAGTACAGCTTTGCTGTCTGAAAACCAAAGCATCCACTATATAATTTCATTTTGTTAAAACCACCCAAGGTCAGAACTCAGAACCCACGTTTCTGAAAAGCACAGATTCAGAAACTGCTACTGACACCTTCACTGTTCTGTGCTAATAATAACAAATATGTGGAAATTCTATGTTATAAATAATCTCACCATTCTTTTCCCAACAGTAAAATGAAGTTATCAAATTTATGTTAAAGGTGTAGAGGTCAGCTAATAAAAATCAATTTGCTAACATAACAGAGGACACAAACCACATAGGATCAATTGCTTGGGGTTACTGTATGGACACACTTCACTGTATGAAACTCAGGACACTGGCTTCTTGGTTTCCATACCTCATTATAGAGAATCTCATTCTCCCTTTACTGCTAATTTGGGTGTTAGTATCTTTTACAAAGTGTCAGTTGGCATCTAAGGTGTTTAATATCTGTTTTAAAAACCTATCTTCCAACATTTTTAACACTTCACTGGTTAATTATATAAGCTGAACAAAAATTCACTGCAAAATGTACATTAGTATTTACCTTTACCTACAGTTAATTATCTCAGAAATTTAAGTCAGTAATCACACAGCACAAAAGTAAATATATTTCATAGCTTCCTCAAGTTTTGTGAGTGATATACACTGTCCTCTTAATCCCCGGTTTGTCACATGGACACCTTTGTCAATGCTGGTAAAAAACATCAGAGTGGATGCAAAACCAGAAAAGGGAACTTTAGTGACTATGAAAAAAGGAATTCTAGCCCACCTCCCACCCCCTACAAATCCACAATGTTGTCCACGGCAAGCAAGATCAGCCATCAAAATTCTCACCACTGAAACATTTCCTGAGATTCCAAAAGAAACTAGACTTGCTAAAGAGTCATTAACAGTTTTAGCTGTTAAACCTACTTTCTCCTTAAATCTATCCTTGAAATAAATTAAACTCCATTTTCTAAAGTGGTATTTCAGCCAACAATGCGTTTGACTTTACTTTTATTCCTCTCGTATTTTGAAAGTTATTAAAGTATTAAAAGCTATAACTCTATCAGTTCTAAAGCCTGGATCAAAAAGTTTTTCTATAAACAAGGGAAATGAGAGACACAGATAAAGTAAATAACTTGAAATCTGATCACATGAGTAACACCGAAAACAAATGTGAATGTAGGTCACAAACTCATTTAAAATTCTGCGGATGATGGTATTTCTGTGTTAGCAAACACATGGCTCTTGCAGTCAATATTTGCCACTTCAACGCAAACATCAACAACATTTCTCAGACTAATTAGCTATGTAAGTGGTGATTTCCCCCCTAATTAGAGAAACTTGGTAACCTCCAAGTTACCTATAGGGGCTTTTTAAAATTTGAGGTATCGAATAAATGTATGTTTTCTACAGATTCCATTTCCTTCTTCTCTGCTGATGAGAGACAAGGGAGAAATAAGCCTTCAAATTGTGTATTTGCTAAAATTACTATGAACAATACAAACCTGATTAGTTTCTAATAATCACTCATTTTATCATGTCCATGCCTTCTACCCTGGTTCATTTTGGTGATATACAAAAGGTGTTTTAAGTGTTTTGATAATCATAGAATAGTACCTACAGAACTCTTTAAATGGTGAATTTCAAGATTGATGACCTTGGCTTGTTTATAGAGCTGAACTTTATTACCTGTCTTAGACATAGCATAAAACTACAGTAAATGAGTGTGAAAACTTAAAATCCAGAGTACGATAATGGAAGAAAGATATTGTTCACAGACAGAATCATATATCCTAAAATGAGTTGGCATTCTAAAGACGTGTTTTCCTTATCCTACATGGAAAACCACTATCATTAATTTTGACTCAACTTCTCTCTCATTTATATCAATAAACCCCCTGACAAGCTTCAAACTTTGTCTACCTTTATTGTCAGGAAAAGACAAACCACTCTGAAAAATAATGGTGCTCATAAATGAGAGACAAAGAAGCAATAACAGTTTTATTTACAGGTCATTAAACAAAAAAACCCCGCTCACAGAAAAGACTGCTGTGTGAGGTTCTGCACAGGGCAGGCACGTTTCAGATGGGTCAGTGCACAGGAACGCCTCACCACTTTTACAAGGAAATCTGAGAAAAGCTGTCACTATGATAATAATGATCTGTAATATTCACCAAATATCAAGTTACCATGCAGTAGAATTATGTTCTTGGAAAGATATCTAAATATATTCATTTAAGCAAAAAAACATTTGTTAAATTCACTATGTCATAAGTGGAACATGCTCTGTACTACATAAACATTCTTCTACAAGTCATCTTTGTAAATGCGTCTTTTTATTTCTCTTGGAAAAATATCTAGGAGTGAAATGGCTGATGTGCCAGTTGTCAATATGTTGACATTCAGCTCTAAACCTGCCCTTCATTTTCAGGTCTCTTGCAGCACTTGGTGGCAATGACACACAGCACCTTCCCGTGTGCCTTCCAGCACTCTCTTGGGAGGCTTTCCGACAAACTTCCTCCATGAAGAACCTCTTTGGGGAAGGCTTCCCCAGCACTCCGAAAGACATGTTCCCGGTGAGCTCCCCCAGCACAGTACCTCAGTAAACTGTGCCATCCCGTGACCACAGTCGAGCTCTCCAACAAAGCTGGGAACTCAGCTCAGGGGCTGGAGGGGACAGAAGTTCTCTGGTGGATTCCTTCATCTCAGCCTTAGGAGTACATTTAAAAATTTATTTACCTCTCACTATCTAAACCCCATTACTCCAAACCTGTTAATTCCTTCTATTAAGCTTTCATTCTTCAATTTATTTCGTAGTCTCTGTCATCTGATTAGATTGATACAGCGGGATTACAGGAAAAAATGTATATTTAAGTTTGAAAGCCATGGACAACTAGTGTTCTGGAAAGTTGTACAACTGTACACCTCCATTAGCAATATATGATGGTTTGGTTGCTCACCTGCACACCGATATTTACATTTGCTGTGTTTTTAACTTTAATCATAATACTTTCTGTATTAGAATTTCACCTTGGTTTTAGTTTTCATTTCCTGACAACTTCTATGCTTAGTGACTATCTTCACTTGAAAAGTACTTTAAAGGCTCTTATTCATTCTTACTTGGACTGTCTTCTGATCATTGAATTATAAGGTCTCTTTAAACATTCTGGATGCAAGGTTATGGCTTCCCTATTTAATTGTTACATCTTGTCATGCATTTATTTATTTTCCTAAGTGTGTCTTTTGATGAGCAAAGATTTTTAATTATCATGAAATCTAACTTATTGATTTTTTTGTTTTTAATATTTTGTGTGTGTACCCTAAGAAACCTTAACCACCCCGAGGTCGATGAAAATCTAATCCTTGAAAGTTTATAGTTTTAGATTTTATGTGGAGGTCTATGACACAGCTTTAACAAATACTGTTCATAGCTTGAGAAAGAGGTCAAGTTACTTCTTTTTCTTTCCTGCATTAGAATAATCAGTTTTTCTAGCTTGGCTTTTTGAAGACTTTCCTCCCCTTCTTAATGGATACAGTGCCTTCATCAAAAACCATTTGACTAATATATACTATTTTTTTACTCTCTGTTCAATTTCCCTGAACTATCTGTCAATTTATTCTTATGAGAAAACAACATTCTTTGTTATTGTAGCTTTGTAGTAAGTTTGCAATTAGTAAAGTTCTCCAACCTGAATTCTTTCAAAATTATTTGGCTACTTAAGGCCTTTTCTATTACAAGATATTTTATTACCACCTTGGCAATTCCTGCAAAAAGTTTGTTGAGATCTTAAATGGAACTAGTTTAAGGCCATCCATCAATTTGGAGATTGTGACAGCTGAGAGATATTTTCTACTCCATGAAAATAGTCTCTCTCTCCATTTATTTAGGTCTTTCTAAATTTCTCTTATCAGTACATTTTTAAATTTGAGTGTAAGGTCATACAATATTAGGTGCAGTGTAATACTAAGTATTTTTGATGCTTATATAAATAGCATTTTTTCTGATTTTCAATTGTCATTGCTAAGTATAGAGAAATTAACTTGATTTTTATAGTGCTGTCATGGCTAAAACATTGCTGAATTAATTAGTTCTAAAGATTTTATACATCTCTTAGAATTTTTATATGTATGTATAATTATGCCATCTATAAATAAATATAGTCCTTATTCTTTTCTAATTTGTATGCCTCATATTGTTTGCCTTATTCACTAATAGGACTAAAATAAAATGTTGAATAAAAGTAGTGAATTGTGGTACGCATCATTATATAAGATAAAGCAAATAGTTTTCTGTAAATGTCCTTAATCAGATTGAGAAAGTTCTCTACTATTCCTATTTTGCTGAGATTTTCTTAACATAAATGGGCATTGAAATATTAGAAGTGTTTTTGTGCATTTATTGAGATGATCATATAAAGGTTCTCCTTTGTTAATATGGTGAATTACATTGCTTGAGGTTTCAATTGAACCAGTCTTGCTCTTCTGGGGGGGATAAGAAACCTTACTTGGATATTATTTTATCCTTTTAATATAATGCTGGCTTAAATTTGCTAATATGTTAATAATTTTTGTACCTATGCTCATGATAAATATTAGATTGTATGATATTTTCTTTTTCCTGTAATGTCTATGTCTGGTTTTGGTATCACAATAATGACTCATAAAATGAATTGAGAAGTACCTATTTATTCCCTATTTTCTGAAAGAGTTTATGATTGCCCTATGTCATTTAAAAATACCTGATATTAGTCACCAGTAAAACCATCTGGACCAGCAGTTTTCTTTGTAGGAAAAAAAATTTCATTGTATAAGATGGGGCAAAAGTAGGTTTACAGTTGTAAATATGCAAAACAATTTTTTGCATCATTATTCATTAATTATTATATTATGTTTAATAAAACCAACTGTAAACCTACTTTCGTCCAACCCTGCATTTTCCATTGTGTGGTTGCTGATTGTGCTAGATTGTTGTCAACTAGGCACTACTGCCTCAAAATAAGGCTGGGAAATATATTTACATTATTGTAAGTAAAATTTTTCTTATATTATGCTAAGTGAAAATTTCCAAAGACAAGGCTGTGTATGAGATTGGGAAGCAGATATGCAGCTCTACCTATTATTCACCAAGGGCTCATGGTGGACAGATCCAGTGATGACGGCTCCTTGAAAGGCATCGGTCTTTGTTCTCTTCCCTCCTCATCTTTCCAACTTCTTGCCTGGCCAACCACCCATTTCCATGTTTACCACCAGACACAAGCCCACAAAGTGGGCAGATCCCACAGAAGCAGTAGTTCGTTCAGGGACAGATGTTTTTAAAGAGGCAACAACTTCTATGCAATCTCCAGGCCTCTCCAAAGGCTCCTTGGGCCAACCCGCTTTGGCAGCCAGCCACGCACAGCCTCTCGGATTTCCCCTAAACTCTCAGTCACGCTTGCTAGGCTTGTGCCAAGGGGGTTGTGATTAATTGCTGCACTTTGATCAGTGCCCTTCTCTTTTTCTTTATTTTTATTATTGACACTATTACAGATGTCCCATTTTCCCTCCCAATCAGTGCTCTTTTCTATAAGTTTTCTTCAGCTTCTCTAAGAATATGCAAACTTCCATTTCTAATTTGAATATTGTATATTCCATAATTGTAGTGGTTTTATTTCTCAGACAGAATTCTCATTGATATACTGATACATGGAATATTTTTTAATTTGGTTTTGTTGATCTTTTACTTCATTTTTTTTACTTTCCTGTTCATTTCTTATAGAAACATCATTACCAGCTTTGCTACTCAGTCCCTCCTTTCTAATATATGTACCCATTATTTTACTCTCAGATTAGATTAGTAAAAGTATAAAAATAATAGTAATTCTTATGCCTTTAGTGATTATGGTAGAAATGCCTTTGGTGTTTCATGATAAAGTAGCATTTCCCCCCTTGAGGTGTATTCTTTATCATATTGAAGTCATATATTTTTCATCCTAGTTCATATTAATATTAACATATATTTGGATTTTTGGAAATATTTGATATTATCACAACTGAAAACTTCAATACTAGATCAAGTTGTAATTATTCATTAATAATATGCTGAATTGTACTTGCCTTAGAATTTTTCCTTTAGATTCATAAACAGAATCATTTTATCAATTAGAGCCCTCAGCTGCAAATAACAAAGTTTTTCCACAATCAGGTTTCACAATAATCTAACTGTATTAATAGAACTGACTCAATGACTAAAAATAACACTTTAGATTTTACCCTTTAGAGAAGCAACAAGAAAAATAAAAAAGCATCAAAATGTTGATCAGCCAAGAATGTTAAGTGTCTACTATGGCCAAACCTTTTAAATGTTTGATTAATTAGCTTCTCTTAACACAGATACAACTTATTAATACAAAAATTGCCTTACTCCTGTGTGTTCTTTCCTTTAGAGGGCCAAAGAGAAAATACTTTAGGACTACAGGACTATGTTTTCTGTCAAATTACTCAAATGTGTGTCAGAAAGCTAAAGCAGCCTTAGGCAGCAGATAAATGAGTAGGCGGGACCGTGTTTCCATAAAATTTTATTCACAGAAACAAGTCGCCAGCCCACTAGAATCACCATATAGTTCATGAAAATATCCATTTCTCAGAAAGATAAAAAAGCTAACTTAAAACTTGCTACAAAATGATCATCTCTGTTCTTTTTAACATTTTTTTGCTTGAATTTTTTCCTGTTTACACTCTTTGATTTCTTTATGTCTGGCTGCCAGATTATTATTCATCATATTATTTTTAGCCTTAAGTCACTTTGTTTTATTTGCTATAATTTCTTTCTTTCTTTTTTTTTTTGCATTCTGCTCAAAAAAATATTGTTATTCAGGTACAATTGTCTCCATATTCCTCCCACCACTCCTGCCTGCCCCACCCATCCCCACATCCCACCCTGGATCCTACTCCCTTTGACTTTGTCCGTGTGTCCTTTATATTTGCTATAATTTCTTATAGACAGCATAAAATTAGATTTGATTTTTAATCAATTTTCAAGTTATGAGGGGTTTTTAGCTATGCCAAAAGCACTGGAAGTTTAATTATATAATAAAATACATATTATAAATGTGGAATATGAATGAATAATGGGTATGTAACTGAACAAAAATGTGGATTTGGCTGCTTGTCACCACAAAAGCCAAACTAGTGAGGCAAATACTGGTGCAAAAGGAAACAGGTTTTATTCAGGTGCTGAACAATCTGGGAGAATGGTGGACTCCCATCTCAGAGCCCACCTCCTCAGCAAGATCAAGACAAGCGGCAGTGTCCAGAGTTCCT
>PVKM010049027.1:0-11043 GCA_004027735.1 Carollia perspicillata
CAGAGCCACAGGTGTGGATTCCAGGCAGTCAACATCGGGTTTAATTTTGAACAACACTGGATGAGGACGTCATGGCTAGTTCATTAAAAAATTGGCTTACGGCGTAGGAATTAAGATGTAAGGGACTGTTTGGAGGGGGAAAAATTAGTCAGCATTAATATTCTGACACTGGTGATTGTTTTCACTGCCCTCCTGAGGGATGTCATTATTTACAGTCTTAATTAAAAGCTGCTTCCCGGGAGGCATTCGGATTCTCATGAGAAGTCAAATGCTGTTTCACTAAGTAGGCACCACAGCATTTTACTTGCATGACTTGTATGTGGAGAAGCAAACCTTACTATCCTTCCTGAACCCGTCCTGATGTCAAGGCAAACCTACGTGGTGCCTAAGCGACGTGCTGGACTTTTCTCTGATGTCACTTTGCTCCTTGCCCCGAGGGTTAGAAGTTAATAACTCCTGAACCCTCAGGATAGTTTAGAGTTTGTGTCTTCCACCAACAAGACCCAGGACCTCCGGTCACCCTAGATTTCCTAGATCGTTATTATTGTTTGTCTGGTGAAGGACTTGAAAGAGAAGCCTCAGTTTCCAGAAAGGCCATGAGCTGTGGGCTGCCTTCTTTCATGGAATGTGATAAACGGTTTCTAAAATACTACTGACTTTTTCATTGTTTGATGTAAATAGACATATTCCAAATGGCCTCACGATGAGTCCTGGAGAACCAGGAGGGATATTAAGACACTGTCTGTGACTTGAAAGGGCCTGTCCACTTTCAGCCTCCTTACCTGGCCTGGTTAAGTGTCTGAAGATAATGAAGTGCATGTGGTCAGAATATCCCAACTTTCTAAATCAAAACGAACAAAACCCAAAGCACTGTCTTTTTCACATGCCTTACTTTTGTTATAGCATTACATGGCACTGTTGTTATCTGGAATATAAAAAATAAAGTGCTGGTGGGAATAGCACTTCTCCTCTAAATGCCTATCCAATACACTAATTAAATTGAAAATATAATGTAACTCGCCTTAGCAAGACACTAGATTGGTTTCAAGAGTTTAGGAGGATGGGATGTAGGTGGAGTAGTCCGAAGTATGTAAGTGATCTCCTGCACCGTTCTCAACAGGCGCCTTCCTGAGACAGCCAGCGTGGGATGCGTTGCTGCTACGCTTTACTGGTCATGAACCTCAGGTTTTGTATCAAGGAGGGCCCTCGTCCTAAACCAACGGAGCAGAGCTTTCAGGATGCCCAGAAGAACTGTAAGATGCAAGATCTTTGAAAAAGGTAAATGAATGCAAGATTTTTAAAAATCCCTGTATTTATGGCCTCACATTTTTTCCCTAGGTATGGTTTTAATATTTTACACACCCATATATAAACAGATGTCTTATTCTTCAATAATATGCATTGCAGAAGACCGTTCTGAATTTCATATATGGGAGATTGCAACTGTTTACATATGAACAGCAAAATGTCATGTACTTTTATATATTTTGGGGACATAGTTTACATAAAAATGAAAAACTTTTTTTTTTTAGCTCACAGATTCATTTCGATTAAAGTCTAGAGTAAATGCAGGTTTCTCGGCTCCTACCACTTTGAAGATGCTTTTGCCAGTCTTCATCATAAAATTCTGCTATAGGTTTATACTTCCAGTGGTGATATTTGGATTAATCGAAAGGCAATGAAAGAGAGGCTACTAGCTTACTGAAGCAGCCTTCTGGAAAATACCTTTCCTAATGCAGCGCCTGCTGTGGCCAAATTTCAACCGCCCCGAGGAAGACCCTGCTTGCTCTAAAACCTGCCCTGTCACCTGACTCCAGGTTCTGCTCTGTCCTTTCGTTTTAACTTGCTAGACAGTCTTTTCTTGGGAAACAATAGAAACTTGAAATAAGGAAAGTGGAGCACTGTAAAAACAGAACGGCCTGAGAGCGTGTTAGTCACTGCCTTTGATATTTTATAATCTTTGTTTTTAACATGTTTTGTAACTGCATTTTATGGTGTTCGCAGAAAAAGAATAGAAGTCAAATAAATGAAACACATCCACTAGCCAAATCTGGAAGATAACATCATCTCCTTCGTGTGCATGTAGGAACGCATGTATGTATAGTTTAAATGAGACAGTATGAAAGCTCCATCTCCTTCTCCACCTGTTTCCCACAATGTAACTATCACAGTGTCCTTCTAATTAAGTCTAAAGTCATTTAACGTCTCTATGCTTCCCCCAAGTGAAAAAAAAAACTCAAGAATGTTTCAAGTAATTTCCAAATACTGCCTTATCTTTTTATTATGGTTTTCTAGAGATTTTTTTTATCACTTATTATTTAAACTAAGTAATATTTATTATTTTAAGAGACTATAGAAAAATCACTGATATAGTTCATCCATTATCAGACTCTTTTTGTTTCTGATCCTCCCTTTCTTTTTTCCAGAAGGGAATCTTTTCTGTAAAACTAATGTTTAATGACTACAAGTTTTTAATAAGGATCATATTTATCTTTTGATGTTAAAAAACTATTGATTCTGTCAATGTCGAAAAGCACAAATATGCTTAAAATACAGCCACACCTCAGTACTCATCAGCTCCAGAACTCACCCAAACCTGCCCGTACTTGTCGCATGCTGCCGAGAGGAACATGTCTCGGCCCTGGGCGCTGGCTGGGGGTTCGTGGCACTCACTGGGACTTGCATGAGTCAGGACCCTGCCCTACAAGAGGAAATGCTCCGTCGTTCGGTGCACTGGCGTCAGCACTTGTCACAAGCAAATCAGTGATGAGTACCAAGGTGCCACTGTATGTGTTTACAGTCTCACGTAACAGTGCAACAGTATACAAACCTATTTTCGTATACCATATTTAATAACCTATGACATATTCACAATATTAGAAAAATACATAGTTTCAAACAGCATGTATAACACATTATTAAGTAAAAACTAAAAACCAAAAGTATATAGTTATCTACTTACTCTTCTGACTGTAGAATTTAAATAGATACATTAGTAGTGCTAATTTTTATAGGGAAGGATTACAAACTGGTTTATTTTCCATATTTGTGTTCTCACCTGTGTGTGTTTGTGTATGTTTAAGATTAAGATATAGGTTGCATTCTAAGTTATTTAAATGGTACGTGATTCTGGTTTAATTATCTTGTTAATTTCAAGTACAAAATTTTATTACAAGATTAATTTTTATTTATAAACCACTATTTACGTATAAACTAATTTATATTCATGATTGCTTATATATTTGGTGACTCAATAAAAAATCTGTACTCATAAATAGGCAACTACTAATTTTTAAGTAAAGTTATTTTTTAAAGGAGCTTTAGGATCAGTAGCTAAATTACCAAATAATGGGTTCAACATTGTGCAAATTACTTTTTAATAGAATTACCAATTTAAATTTGTTTTTAATTCTAATTCAAACTAAAAATATTTTTATTCTAGCAAAGTTAGGACAATTAAGAAAATATAGTAAAAATTTGATATCAGAAATCTTTGTACATTCTTAGCATCACAATAAATGTGATTTCCACCTTCTTGGTAAAGGTTGCTTATATAGTTTATCTGAAAACTTAAAACTAATTTATCGACATAATAAAGAGCTAAATAAATAGTCTTTGAAGGGTAAATTCACACAAAACAGTAATTTTGATTCAAATGTCTTTGAAAAGGGGCGCTCAAGTTGGAGAAGAGCAGAATTAGACTAACTGTCCTTGTTTTCTGTGACTTCCTCCAGGGTCCCATGTTGCATCCGATGGCGAGACTATCACTTGGAATGTGGCAGGTTTCAGGAGGCGACCTGCTCCTCAGTGTCACATCCCCCCAGACCCGAATGTGAGTTGGCCCTTAACACTGAGAAGACTCCTCTTCTCTGTGTTGTGACTGAGCATGGAACTTGCCAAGGAAGTCCGTGTCCCAAAGGGGCCACCGCAAACAGCCCGCATTCCTTATGCTGTCGGCACCGTTGCTCAAATCCTGTTTGCTGATTTGTCTGACACAACTGAAATTGGCTGATAATTACGCAACACATGGCCATTACATATAAAAGAACAAGTGAGGTTTTATTTGGCCTTGATCATCATCAATTTGTCATTTCAATTTTGATGGCTCATCTTTCAACCCAATGTAATGTTGCAATGTGGAGAAAAGCATTGTATGACCGTGGCATAGAGAAAGAATTGCTCTGAAAGCCACATTTTGATAATAGGCTTAAACTTGTTTCCTTATCAAGGTAGGAAAGATGCAGGAAATGCAAAATGCTCACTTTTGTGAATAAATGAAATACGTCTAATAATGATATTCTAGATGATAATCTACTCTTTCCTTTACCTAATCCATGTCTGTTTATAATATAGGGGCCAGCCCTTGCTAACTCATTATCATTATGATAAACGTGATTTGAAAGGGAGTTTAAGCAGCTCCACACACTAGTGACTAGCAGAGGTAGAGATGTGACAAAGGCACACCTGCTTTTATAATTCTCTCCAAATGAACACAATGCTGAACTTTAAAGGTTTATACACTGAACGCATTTAACACATCAATAATAGTGTAAGAAAATGCAGGGTACCGCAGAAGTAATGCCTGTTTCAGTGTAGTTGGTAGGGTACTAATATGGGTGTAATAATTTATAGTTTTAATTTGAACACTAAACCTAAAATGTCATGTGGTGTGCTTGAGTGTGACACTGTTATGTTAGAGATTCACATGCTAATGATTTTCTAACAAAAAAAGAGGCATTATTTGTGCCAGACCCTGTACAGTGGCATTGAGGAGAAATCTGGGTTCAGCAAGAGGCTAACAAATACTAGTTTTGTTTTTTGACATTTTGAAAATCAAATGGTGTGCAATTAAATGCACCTCATTTGGTCCCCATGGTTGACAAAGCCACTCAGTTTCCATCTTTAAATAGATGGAAGTATTTTAAAATAAATGTGGTCAGTTTTTAATTATACACATATGGAATGTGCTAAGTTCAATTTAAGAAGTAAAAGCAAGCCCTGGCTGGTGTAGCTCAGTGGATTGAGCGCAGGCTGTGAACCAAAGGGTTGCCAGTTCGATTCCCAGTCAGGGCACATGCCTGGGTTGCAGGCCAGGTCCCCAGTAAGGGACACATGAGAAGCAACCACACATTGATGTTTCTCTCCCACTCTTTCTCCTTCCCCTCCCCTCTCTCTAAAAATAAATAAATAAATAAAATATATTTTTTTAAAAAAAGAAGTAAAAGCAAGCTGTACTAACTGCAGTATAAATAACTATATTTGAAGAACTAAAATTAAACAATTAATCAGTAAACAACAAAGAAAACTAACATTAACATGTGGGTTGAGATATTTCAGGTATGTTTTTTATGCTCATATAAGATGCATGTAATTGTAATACTTTGCAGGCCCACTGCATGCAAAGAATTGAATGTTTTACTAGGGAGACCAGACTTACCAAGACTAAAGCAAGTTTCATCTGCAATATGTCAGGAAAACAAAACAATTTAGTGTTCTGAGACAAAGTGTTCCACAAATCAAGTCACACTCCAGCAGAATTTGGTTGTCTTGCCTACTGCTGCATTTCTTTAAAATATAAGTTGATTTAATCATGCCCTTAATTAAAAGTAAAGGACCAACCCAACGAAAAGGATTTGAGGACTGAACTCACAGTAGAGAGCCTGCACCCCTCTACCAATAAAATGTCCTTTTACCTAAAAGGGGGATGTAATATAAACATGTCCCATATGTTCAATTTTTTTCTCTGACTGCAGTTTGGAATTGAGGGTTGTTCTTGGTCTCAGATTGAATTTTGAAACTAAACAACATTCGGCCTTGGTTTCAGATTCCTAATCCAATCAAGATAAATGACAAATAATGAGCTAATGCCTATATGAATACAACTGATTAGCTTACTTTCTGGTTTTAGGAATTTGGAAATATACTGAGATATTTCCAACCACTGCTGGGTCAACCCATGAGAACCTCCAATTTCAAGAAAAGCAAGAAAACATGGTGTTTGCTGTTTGCAAATAAGTTGCACGACTTGAGAATTTAAAGCTAGTGATTTCCCCCTGTGAGTTGATTATACTTTGTCATTTCTCTGAGATACAAAATATGGAGACAAGAAGGGTAGGGAAGAATGCGATTTCACACACAATGATAAACAATCCCAACCTGTTCCAATGAAGTAACGTGCTTTACGTATATTACCTGAATGAACCTTCAAATAACTCTTCAAGGCAGTTACCTGTATCTCAGATTTGAAAATAACACACTCAGGTTTCCATGCTAACTGGCCTAGGATCTCATCGTCAGTGGAGAGTCCAACCTGACACAGCCTTCGATGAACGTAGTTTTTCTGCCCAGCATTTCTTTCTTGTCTGTGAAGTACGCTTCTGTGGCTGGAGCCAGATTAGTCTACTCTGTGTCACAGGTTGTCAATCATTTTTTACCAACAGGTCACAAATTGTTCTCCTGAACTAGCTGTCATTGATGGAGCCATGTAAGCTGCCCATCAAATCCCCGTATTTTTTTTTATTTGTATTCATTTTTTCAGCCTAATGGATATTGGCTAGGTTTCTGTCAGTTGCAGCCAAAGCATGTGTGGTCTCACCCAGTATTCCAACTCCACTGTGCTGTCCCCCCCAACCGTTATTTGGGATGCTTTCTAGTTCACAAAGGGAATGGATATACACACTAGTCTGCTGAATAATCAGAGAAATTTCTGCATGGGAGATATTTTGTCCACATGTTAGGGAGGAAGACACTGGAAACTGAGGAATCGATTCCCCCTCTCATCACACGTGTGGCAGAGAGATACATGGGTAGATAGACAGGCACTGTTGAGAGGCGGTAGGTTAGGTTAGGACAGGGAGTGTATCATCTCATTCTCTGCTGGGTGCCCAGCACCTCGTCCTTGTCATGGGTAAGCAATGGCCTGCTAGGTCTGCAAAGCTGCCACAGTGAAGTTCTAGAACTAGGTGGGCTTCTAATGACAGAAGTGGACTCTTTCACAGTGTGGAGGCCAGAAGCCTGAAAGCAAGTGGTCAGCAGGGACACCTCCCTCTGAAACCTGTAGGGGACTGTCCTTCCTCGCCTCTTCTGAGGTCTTGGTGGTTGTCAGCAATCCCTGGTGTCCCTTCACTTGCAGCTGCCACAGCCCCCACGCCCCCACCTGCTCCACTCACTGCCTCTATTGTCACACAGCTTCCCCCCCCCGGTGGGCCCATGTCTTCTTCTGCTTCTTCTAAGGACACCAACGATGCTGATTTAAGGGCCCATCTTTGTCAACGGTGGCCTCATCCTAATCCCACAAATTACATCTGCAATGACCCTGTTGCCAAATACAATCACACTCTGAGGTTCTGGGGGTTCGGACTTCGACATTATCTTTGGGGAAGATGCAATTAAGCCCATAACAGACACTTAAATAATTAATAGGTGGATGAATGATGCAGTACTCTGTAAGGGCCTGTTTAAAATATTCAGTACGACAATAAATGCAGACACAAAAAGTTTGCCATCTCCATTGTGAACTACTGAAAAACAGACCCAGCCTGAGCTATTTGTCAGGAAGAGCAGACCTTTAAAAATAAAAGAGGCACAATGCAGAGACGGTGGGGAGTGTCTGTCACATTAAAAAATAAAGAGGGGAGATGTGTTGCCCCCTAGACCTCTCTGCTCTTTCGATGGTATTTTAGAGATTGCATTCCCAGCCCCGGCCTGGGAAAGCAATCGGCTCGCCAGTGGCAGCGGGAGATCTCTGACTCTCCTTGCTGCTCTGAGGCCAGCCAGCGGCCGATTTCGCTGCTCCTTCCTCGCCTACCGATATGCGAGGAGCAATTATGTGCAGAGGCAGGTTTACTGGAAGTTAATGAAGATGAAGCTTCGGGGCCTTCCAATAGCATAGACCTCCTTCCAGGGCCTCGCACCTAATTTAGCTTTAGTAATGCTGTGTGCATTTTTAAGAGATCGTGCCCAGATTAAGCTTCAGGTCTCACACAACCTGGATCTGCCTTTGAACAAATTCTAGGGATAGCCAATTAATTATCTCACGTCTTGTTTGGCAGACTTGTATTTCTCCAGAAGTGGTAAAAACCTGTTCAACAGAGATGGTGAGGTGACAACAAGACATTCTGAGTTGGTATGATCAAGGTGCACTGTTCTGGGTGGCCCCCACCAGCCGAGTCCTAGCTTCTGCATTTCCAGTCCCCTGATTATCACTGATGAGTGGCGAGGATTGTTACTTTCGTGAACACGTGAAGAGGAAGTGTGAAGCTCTTTATGAAGGGGAGAGTGCGAGTTCAACGAAGAAATGTGGACCATGTGCAGCTTCGTCCCAGTCCACAAGCAGGTCACGAGCTGTTTGTTGAAAGTTCCTCTGGGGGCCACAGGGCACTGGCATTGAGTGTCGTGGAAGGGAGCACAGATGAGGAAACAGTTAACTAGCCTGGGAAGCTAAGTGAAAACATGTTTTGAAACACTAAGTCCTTTGGAAACCGAAACATTCCATGTTAAATGGTGGAAAGCCAATGTGATGCTCAGGGAAGACTCACTGGTCAGAGTCTGAGGTGGGCACACCCAGACCGGCACACCAGGGTGTGATCAGACCTGCCACACTTCAGAGCTCGCCCCACATCATCTGCCCATTACTTGGGACACATTTTATCTCCCATTTTTCCGGTTGTTTTTATCCTCTCACTAACACTGACCCAGATCGGTTCCTCCTGGTTCAGCATTGTTTAAAATTCCAGTGACATTCATCCTTACTGTTAGCCGGTCTTTTTTCCGATTCCAGATTCTTATTGAAGTTACTCTTTGCTTATACTTTTTACTGCAGCTAACCATACCTGAAATCCACTCCTGAAAGGACCCTATTCTTTGCTTAGTATCCAAACTTTCTAACCCACTGGGATGCAGGGAGATCAAGTGATTTGTTTAGCAACACATGGAAAAGCAAAGCAAAAAATAGAACTAACTTACTTATCTGCCCTATTTCTCTTTCAAACTTTAATGCCTTATGTAGAATCTTTATCTTATGTGTTAAATAACTCCCATAAATCTTTTATATTTTTCCAGAGGATAGCCATTTCATGAAAGAAGCAGAGTAGAAACTGCTTATTCCAATAGGGACCAATATTCACAGTGCTGCTCAGTGTAGCCTCCACAGAATGCCGAATTATATTTTGCAATGCAATATGCTCATTAGTAATTACATGAATTAAACTGCCTACCTAGCATCAATATTATTACCCAGGAAGGGCAACTTTTATCTTCATTTCTTTTCGGAGAGCATCAAGGATTTAAATGTGCCCCCTGTGAGGACTGACAGGGGAAGGTGGGGTGGGTAGAGCAGAGGAGAGTAATGGGGGGGAAATAGGGACAACTGTAACTGAACAATAAAAAATTAAATTAAATTAAAAATTTAAAAATTAAAAAAAATAAATGTGCCCCTTAATATTCACTATACTAAATCTACTTTTGGATATCAATAATACTCATTTGGATTTGCTTCATTACTCATATCATAGGTCCATATTTATATTGAATAATATAGTTTTTTAAAAGCAAAATGCTACTTTGTAGTTGAATACATCTAAAATATATTTATAACTGAAATGATTTTCTAAACTGTGCTTTTAATTTTGGACTCATGAACTCATAAAATAGATTTATTCACCTTTAAATCACTCAGTGCCACCAACAATCAATGTGTCTTTCATCAAAATTAGGTGAAATTTTGGCATCTGTTTTAGGAATAGAAGGAGCATTACCTTGTCAGATATATGCATTTTAGTTTTAAGACTGTGTTTTAAATGTTTGGAAAATTGTAACCAATGGCTATAAGGAAAATCTGCATTTCTCTCTAAAGTTACAACCAGGGTCTGAGTGTCTGAGTTTCATAAGCTGCACAGGGGAGTGAACTTTGACCTGTCTTCCCTAGATTCAAGAACAACATCCAGCACATGGTAGCAGCTCAATAAATTTGCAGAATGATTGAAAATGAAGAAAGATACCAAACCCTTAGTGATAAAAATATTTTCGGACAGACTGCTTTTAATTCTATCCTCCAGGAATCTGGCCTGCCCAAGAATCTCCCGTTTACTTTGAAGTGCAACATTCTCACACCACAGGCAGATATTATTCCTCTTTCCATTTTGATGGATCAGGAGGGACCCACTGTCAGAAGGGAATTCTGAAACACGCCCCAGGAGCAGAGCTCCAAGTTCTGCTTAACCAGAATCTACGGATCAGCTCAAAGGGATCAGCGCCAGCCCCACACATTCCCATTGGCTTCTCTGAGGGACGGCACACCTCCTGGGAAATGAAGGCTCGGAGTATGCAGCACATACAAATTCACTAATGGTAAAAACATGACTATTTAAAATCCAGACTCTCTGTGGCACCCAGTACCTATGTGGCAGTCAAGCCATTTTCTAGAAAATCAGTGGTCCCCCCAGAGGGTCACCCGGCATTGTACGCCTCTCTAACGATGTCAGAATCAATTAGAGAGTTCATTTCCAATGAAAACACACAAAAAAAAAAAGGCCTGGGAAAACTGAAATCTGCTCACGGAGATACCGGAGCGTTGGGTTTTGTGTGTTAATATCATTCTGTCTGATAGTTCCCTGCATTAAACTTGGGGCCAACGGAGTGGGCAGAGGAAGGAGCTGACTTTACCTAAAGGCAGAGTGAACACCAGGACTTCATTCCCGCTAGGGAATGCGCGAAAGAGCTTCTCCGTGAACACATTTCCCATCCTGAGGGTGACCAAACTGAGTACAATCTACGCAGGATGGCAGGTGAGGGTGTCACTGTTCCTGCCTGTGCCGGGAAAGTTTCGGGGCTGTGAGGGACACCGAACAGCTCACACCCTTGGACGCAGTGGGGGGGCCACCCGAAGAGGCAGAGCAGGGGCTGCCTGGGCATCTCGCTGACTGTGGGATTAGCGTGATGTGACTAAGCAATTGTATAAATCGTATTACTTTCAAAAACGATTTTTGCTGTGTTAGTGTTTTTACCAATATGATGATTACAAACCATGAGCATCAGCTGCTGTTT
>PVKM010049028.1:0-11037 GCA_004027735.1 Carollia perspicillata
GGTTGACAATAGATGCCTATTGAATAGTATTTACATTCAAGCAGAAAATGTCGCAAGAATTCCTTACCTTTCTCTCTCTCTTTTAACATCTAATCCATGAATATGAATTTTACACAAAAAACTATCTCATTTTCAAAAGCTGAATAATTTTTTACATATATCTTTTCCCAACACATGTCTTAATCTGGCAAAAAATTATTTTTTCAAGTGAAACTTGATAGAGCTTATCTATAGAACCATCTGAATTTAGAGATGTAGTTCTTGAAAGAAAATATTTTACTATAATTTCAATTGATTTAGAACATAGTGATCAGTCCAATTTCTTAATTTATTTTGCACTGTTTCAGAATATATATATACTTCTAAGGTATCATCTATTTCAGCCAGGTATTTAAATATATCGGTTGATATACAGTTGTTTATTATGTGTCTAGTAGTTTGTGTACTATCTATTGCCTCCTTATTTAACTCTATTGATCCTTTCATTAATTCTAATAATTTGTGTATTTCTTGATCTTTTCTACATAAAGACATAGAAGACATATCACCTGAGAATGCTGACATCTCTGTTTCTTTTTTCTTAGGCTTATATATTTTATTTGCTTATTTCTTATTTGTTATAGTACTTGCTAATTACAGTCTGGAATGGAGGCAGAAATAATAAACATTGCATTTTATTTCTGAATTTGTTTCTGAACTCTGAAAACTTGTCCCCACTGAGGAAATCTCCCGGATGCCACAAAAATAGAGGTTTTTGGCCCTGGTTGGTGTGGCTCAGTGGACTGTGTGCTGACCTGAAAACCAAAGGGTCACTGGTTCGATTCCCAGATCAGGGCACATGCCTGGGTTGCAGGCCAGGTCCCTAGTGGGGGGCACCTGAGAGGTAACCATACATTGACATTTTTCTCCCTATATTTCTCCTTCCATTTTTCTCTCTCTAAAAGTAAATAATTAAAATATTTTTTAAATAAAGGCTTTTGGTTAGAATTGTTCATGTTTTATTTGACTGTTATTCCTTTTTAGGTAATAAAATTTATTTTTCCTCTGGAAGTTTGCATTATTTTCTTTCTGTTATTGCTATGTGATTTTTTTTGAGATACATTCATGTGTAGATTTATTGTAATTATCCTCTTTGACACTAAATGGGGCTTCTGAATCTGAGGAACACTCTTCACACTGGAGTGGTGATCTGAAGTAGTGAAAACATTGGACCTGAGCAAGAGCTACTGCTGTACTCCCCACACTCTCAAGGTCCCCACTAAACCTCTCCTTGAGCCATGTCTCCACACAAAAAGAGAGGTCCACCTGCCTACTTAGGGACCATACTGACTTTGGGACCACACATCAGGGGACCTGGAAACCTGCGTTCATTTCTAGTAGCCCCAGCATGCTTTTGTGCTCTTGTCTGTCTTCCCAAGGGCTGACTCCTCCTTCAGATTTATATTCTCCTGAGGTCAAAGTTGACAAAGGGTATGTATATTTATTTGTTTGTTTGTTTTTCTTACATCACAACATTGGTTTACACTCAATTAGCTAGTTCTTAACTGGGTTCTTGAATTTTCGATTTTTAATTCCTGTTATACTGTAACAGTCTCCTTGCAGGATGGGATTGGGAATTTTCCTGTGGTATTCATACCAGCTGCTTTCAGGAAGACTGCAGGAGGGCTAAACTATTGCTAGGGCAGTACATTGGCCAACCCCTTAGGTATAGATGAAGGCCGCCCCTACCGCCCATGCATTGCCATCCACTGAGGGCAGCCTCTTCTCCCTCTGCCTAATTTACCACAAGTATTATCCTAGAGAAGGAGATGTCTAGGTCACATGCAGCCCAGTCCATGGAAAAAGTGTGAACATTTATCTGTCCATGCTGTGGGGACATAGCTAATAGTCCTTTTGCCTACTGGATACCTTTTATGTTTGTCATTATCTGTGGTCAGTTTCAAATCAGTACTACCTTGTGCAATACCGATCTCTCATATCAAGTAAACAAGGCCTTTTTATGGTGTTGGATTCTAAATCTACTTTTGCCATGCTTTTTATTTTTGTTATCTAGATATCATGGGTGAAAACATACCTGATGGTATTGAGTCACCTACATGATGGTCTTGAGTTACCTTGTCTAGAAAATCTAGACAATGGATATAAAATGAATCTTAATGAAACACACCGATTACAAATTAAGGGAGCAATGCAATGCAGATTTTGTTCTATATTGTTTTATGTACTTCAAGATTTTAGCAGCTTTGCCTTCACATAGAATGATTCTTCTAGTAAAAAGTCTTTGTTGAATAGCTCAGGAAGTATCAGTGAATATCTCAGAAACCTTTTTTTTTTACTACAAAAATTTCTGTATAAAATTTACTTTTTACTAAAACCTTTTCCTTCTATGTTTAGCCTTTCGGTTTCTAGGGATTACAGGACATCAAAGTGCAGAACTTCTGCAAGAGCAGTGCCCTCTGACACCCACCACCCTTGCTCCCATGACTCGCGTAGCAGTTTCAAGGTGCTGATATGGCAGATTCTTCTCTATGGACACTTTCTCAATCACCATCATCACCTATAATTTATTTAAACTTTAGTCGATGTTGAATTATAGTAGTATTAGGTTTGTGAATTCCATTTTCATATTTAGTTTAATTTTCCATCTCATCCATTTTGCATTGTTTCCTTCAAGGACTGTTTGCAATTTTGATTCACTATAATTTTTTTGTTTCTCCACCATGATTATAGATCATTTTAATTTTTAATGTTCTTTATACCATTTGTGGAGATTTGAGACATAAATGGAGAGTCTGTTGCATGTGGACAATTATCTTGACTTTTATTTAACTGTAGAAGATTCTAAAAATGCCTGGTTTTCCTGGAGTTGCAGTCTCAGCAGGTCTCAATTAGGGTTCAAGTACCTACCTTTTGTTCAAATTTATAGGGTATTTTTATGAAAAAAGGCAATTCTTCCAGAATTATCTGATTTGATAGTATTCAGTTGTTATAAGTAAGCTTTCCAAGTTTGCCAAGGTTAAGGTAATCTCGTCACCATAAGGAACACGGGATAATTGAAACACGCACACATGCTCATGCATATGCATGCGTAACTGGAACACTGGCAAATATATCTGCACCCACCTCAATAGTAACCCTCGCGTCTACACATCACACTATGGCTTTATTTCTCAGGCATTTAGACTTAATAGGTATGTTAACCACTGCTTAACTCTGCATTCTTATAATTAAATACCAGTTTCAAGTTATTAATTCAGAACTCCTGTAGATTAAAAATGAGCAATGCTATTTCAATCTCTTTTTGGTGGAACAAGAATTTTACTTTACTTAAAAGATCACTAATGGTGTAAATGTTAATAATGTTTATTTGCAACATCTCATAAATATGCACTTTTTTGAAATAATCTATTTTGTGGTATTTTCTTATTAATTTAAACTAATAATGAAGCATAAAATCAAGTGTTGAGTAACAAGGTCTCTACAGTAGTTTATATGAAAAAACTAAGTTTGAAAAATAATATTTAGAATGCTCTAATTAAAAGCTAATGAAAATTAAAGCATTCTTAATTTAAATTTTCAATCTCTTTGAAGGTCATCTTCTTTCAGAGTGAAGATGAATACATAGTAAAAATCAAACACCAAAGATAAAAGTGGAATCATTAAAAAAACAAAAGACAAAAAATTAAAATGCTATTGAGCTATGAAAATGCTAAAATAATTTATATTCTCTGTAAGTGGAAAAATAAACTGAATTATTATGTTAAGGGTATAATAGAAAGTGTATGGCAGATACTTTTTATAAGTAATTAAATTTTATAGAATCTTTTTAAAGCATAAGTCAGTTCAAGCTATGGATATAATTATGCAAATAATGCTTACACAGAATTTTAAAATGAATTTCAGAAGAATTTTTTTCTGGAATTAAAGTTTCAAATTAATTTACATTATGTAAAAAATACATTGTATATAGATTGCGCAACCTTTAAAACAGTATATCTCCCAGAACTTATTCATTCTTATACACTCTTATGTATTACAGCTACGTTTATTTATTTAAAAATATATATTAGTGCTTTTTCTCTAAAGATATGTATTACTGTCCACATTGTAAAGACTGAATTTTATTGTATTTTTTGATATATTTATGTAATGTTGATTAGAACCTATACATCATTTCATATAATATATAAAAATCAATTAAAATGAAAACAATTTCAAAATAATGAAATCCAAAATCAAATTAAAATACACTGAAATTTAGTAGAAACTTTGTTGTAGTAGAAATAAATATTTAAAATCTCTATTGGGGCAAAACAGAGCTATCAGCTAATGTCAGCAAGATATTTTCCCATCATACCCATATCAACTACCATTTCCCCTTTTGACGTTCTGTGATGGTGATGAACACATAAGCTCTGTCCTTAGAGAATCTATGGTAAAATAAATGTCTACTTTTCTTTCAGATATCCTATTTTCACCTGTATTGACTAGAAAAGATGTGAAAAAAGGGATTTTATTCAATTATTCTCTTTCCTCATCATCTGTCTCATTTCCTAAATGTCTGTATAAACTTCATTTCTCTTAACTAGCTTTTTCCTTTCTCCAATGGAAACTTCACTTCCTCCTTTACAGAGAAAATGTAAGCAATCAGAGATGTACTGAGGCAACTTTGTTCTCTCTTCTTAAAATAACAAAAATGCTAACAACAATCACTTTCCTCTTGTTCCCACTCAGTGTTCAGGGTTATATCTTCCCATTCTATTCTTGATTGACTTTCTCTTTACTTCCACATCCTGAGTGATCTGATTTAATCAGTTATCTCCTAATTAACTTGTCTCCTTTCTCCTAAATACCCCTTAACCTATATTTTCAAAAACCTCTGTAAATAAATTAATTAATTTTAAAACTTTTCCGTATCCTTCAGTTACTAAGAGGTCTCCCTTCACTTGATCTCAGGCAAACTTTGTGGAGGGGATAGTATGGTCAGCTTTCTGACACCAGCCAATTCTCTGGCATCAAGTGCATGTCCAATAATTTAATTTGTTTATGATACTAACTGCCTGGAATTAGGACGGACCCCACAGATTAAGGGCTCAGTCTCACAAGACTGCCTCAGCTTTACACACCAGTCATAACTCTCAGTTCACTCATCATTATGAGTGAAAAATTGGGGGTTCCCATGACCCTGCCCTCAGGTTTGATAATTTGTTAGAATGGCTCATAGAACATAGGAAATCAGTTTACTGATATTTACTACTTTACTGACATTTACTAATTTATTTTAAAGGATACAAGCGAACAGCCAGATGAAGAGATACATTAAGGCCAGGTCTGGAAAATTCTTGAGGATAAGAGCTTCTGTTCCTACAGGGTCAGCCCAGAAACTTCCCAAACATTATTGTTCAAGAGGTATTTTTTAAACATTTTATTTTCTATTTATTTTCAGAGAAAGAGGAAGACAGGGAGAAAGAGAAGGAGGGAAATATTGATGTCTGAGAGAAATATCAATCTGTTGCCTCTTGCACGCCCCCCCATCTGGGGACATGGCCCACAACCCAGGCAAGTGCCTTGACAGGAAATTGAACCAGCAAACTTTTGATTAGCAGGTTGGAACTCAATCAACTGAGCCACATCAGCCAGGGTAAATTGTTCAAGTTTTTATAACTCAGTCCCCAGCCTTGTGCCTCAAGGGTGGGCTGATAATTCATACCATCCAATCACAAAGTATTGGGTATTTCTGTAGAACAGTACCATTTTAAAGCTAGCTAGGGGATGCACCCTAAGTCAACTTGTTAGCATAAACTCAGTTGTGATCTAAAGGAACTTCATATGAATAACAAAATACCCTGCTATCAATCAGGGAATTCCCAGGTTTTTAACAGCTCTACACTAGAAACTAGAAACAAAAAACAAATATGTTTATTGTACCAAATATATTTGCATATGCCCTCTCAAATTATTTATTTTCTGTGGACTTATTAACTTATTATAATAGTGGTTCCAGCCCACCATGTTGCTGAAGCTAGTTAATGAATTTCTTATTCAACAAATTCAATAGATATTTTTAAATTTGAGTTTTATTGGACCTCCTTCCTGTATTTGATATGTGGATTAAAAGGGGGAGTTCTATTAAAAATAACTTCACAGGGTAGTTTGATAATATAAGTCCCCAATTGGGCAGATGATGGTGGGTAGTTATGCCCAAGGCATAACCTCTTAACTGAAAGGCTTATCTTTGCCTTTAGCAAGCCCTGTCCTCTGTTTCTATACATCTACTTCATCACAACTTTGAAATAAAGCATAACCACCCTTGAGAGAGTAGTACCTAATCTTGTTAACTGCCCTGTAATCCAATCCCTGCCCTGCTTTCTCCCACCTCCATTAATCTTTCTCGGGTTCCTTCCTTGATTCCAAATGATTTTTGTAAAGCTGCAAACTCATATTCTCCAAAACATTTGATATCTTCCCCCAGGTAAGTGTTTACAGTTTGGCTCAAATAAACTCACATAAATTTGGTAGAGGTTTGAATATTTTTTACATTGGCATTTACTTGGCATAGTGTGATAGGATTCCAAAAAGCCCACTCAGAACCACCCCGTGGGCCTGGGCTTGCTGTTCTATATCAGCACTGGCCCACTGTGCCCCATCTGCTTCCTGCTTTGTATCTGGTGGACTTGGACGAGTCTTCTCTCAAAAGTCCAGGCCTCCTTGTTTTAAATACTAGACCATGGCTTTATTTGAGCTCTTCTTTGAACATCCTCAAGGTGGAGAAAGGGTAAGATAACCCAGGGAAAGGGGAAAAAAATGGATTCCTGCTTTTAATTTTGACTTTTTAATTGATTGCTTACTGAAGGTCTGAACAAAGGCTTTGCTGGTTTAAAGAGAGACAGAAATTTCTTAGCTCTGAAACAGAAATGACATTTGATTCCCCAAATCAGTAGCCAATGGAGTGAAGACAGTTGTTGAGATCCCCGAATCGAAACAGGTGTTAATGATGGGCACAGGGAGTCATCCAGTGGAGTAATGGAGCCAATCCTGAAAAAGCGGGTAGAATCCACAAGAAGAGCAAGGCATCCTGGAATAGGTTTCAGGTAGGTTAGTTAAGGAACTAGAAAAATCCTCCGGCAAGTGGAATGAAGAAACTAAGTCAACCAGCTGAGCAATTAACAAAGACCCTCTCCTGAGACTTCCCCAAGGATTTGGGCCAGCCAAAGAAAGATAAAAAATATCAATACAAAGTATCCGTGGCATGTTCTCAATAGGCATGCCCATGCCTTGTATCTCTACTGTTTCTACTAAATCTAAGGGACCCTACAAGACTTGCAACCAAGGGAGCAGTGGGCAGTGGCAGCTTGTCCTGGACTTATCCCTTGAACCTGTCTTCAGGTCCCCCTTTTTCTCTTTCCCCTGTTGCTTCTTCTGCCTTAAGCCCTTCTCTAACAGTGGGAATCCTAACCCACCTCACCGTTCTTCTGACATCGTTTCTGTAAGTGCTGACTGTGACTACTATGTAGCTTGTAGATAAACAGCATGTTTTTATAAGAATCCTAGTAAATAACTTCAAAGGGACAGACTCCAATCTTCAGGCAACCCAGCTCTGGGAGATATGCTCACCTTCAAACATGGAGCCAGGATGATGGGAAGCCAGGATGACGTGAAGCCAGGATGACTAAACCCGGATGGTGCACATAAGAACATCACTTGCCTTATCGGAATGGACTGTGCTTATCTGCATGTAGAGGACTTTCCAACCCCTGCCCTTGATCTGCCCTTGTTCTGTGTCCCCTCTTCCTCCTTATCAAAACCACTGAGATGTGGAGATGGGCTTTGAGATATGAGCCCCCCATCTTCCAGATGTCTGGCATCTGAATAAACCTCTTTTCCTTTACTAGCACCTGTCTCTCGAGTATGGGCTTTAAAAGCAGCAGGCAGCTGGACCTGATTTGGTTACACTTTCTTTGTATTAGTGTCCACAGCTTTAATAAACATACTGCCAAAATCACTTTGACTCATGTTGTGAAATCTTTCCAGATGAAGTCAAGAATCCACACATTACAGGCCAGCCTGAGATAGACCCGCTTTGGGCCAGATCCTGCCCAGGAACAATCTGAAGAAAAATCTCCTCTAAGATATAAAGTGGTCCTATAAGGCAGGAGACCCCATCTCCTGGGCCTTGGATGGACCACTACCGGTTAGTGGCCTATCAGGAACCAGACTGCATAGCAGGAGGTGAGCAGCAGGTGAGGGAGCCAAGCTCGGCTCGAACTAGCACCTGAGCTCTGCCTCCTGCCTCCCCACTCCCCATCTGTGGAAAAACTGTCTTCCACGAAACCTGTCCCTGGTGCCCAAAAGGTCAGGGGCCACTGCTATCAGAATAATCACTGCATTAAGTGCACCTGGAGATGTGCAGGTACAGGTTGGTTTCCCCAGAAGTTTGTTCAGATTGCCGATCTCACACTTAATGTGGGTAAGTGTGCCTCTTAGGCTGACAAGCCATATGAGGCATCAGCCTCACATTAATACATTCATTAATATTGAATGAACACATTAATACAATAATTAATACTAATTATTGAGTGATGATCCTTGGATACCTTTAAATTAATCTTTTGCTTGCACAGTTAGAAACAGCTTCTCATAAAATTAGACAAAATGAAGGAAATAAAGAAAAGGAAACTATTAGAGACTGTCTCAAAATTTAAAAAAGTTTCTCTCCCTAAGTTAAAATGAAACTATGTAAAAAGGTTTAGGTAAATAAATCAACATATAATGTTCCTTAGGTGTCAACCCAATTCTTTGAGATATTAAAAATGACAGTATATTTCTTTGAAATACTTCCTTCTTATGTTTAAAGTGGGAACTTGACTCATCAAGGACAGACAAACTATAAACACCTCCAGAACAGTTAACCCTTATGAAAGTTTTTTACAGGTTTGGACATTTTGTATGTTGACATATATCATGAATCATTTTCTCCTTACTTGAAATTTTTCTTTCACAGTTTCTGTGTTCTTTTTTTTCTCCCTCTATATCATTGACATACTCTTATCACTTGCCCTTTGGGATTTTCTCCCACCAAACCAACCCTTACCTGAACTCAATGGTTCCCAAGGGCCATTCGGGCATGACACGTGTCCTGTTTAGTTTCCATTCGTTTGTTACCACGACAACATTGCTTTTACTTTGGTATTCCTATCTGCCAGCATCATTTTTACACAGAATATTTCAAACACGCAGAAAAGTACACAGAATAATGTGCCAAAAGCCATGACCTCCTACCTAAGCCCAACACATACTTAGCATTTTAAAGTGTGTGGACACAAAGGGGCTTTGTAGTAAATCTGTGCAGAAAGCAAACTCATGGGGTGGTCTGACCATAAATTCTTAACTGGGCGGGCCATGGCGGGTAGTCAGGACCTAGGCCTATGAAAAAGTTGATCTTTGCCTTAAGCAAGCTCTGTTCATTGTTCTCGTCTATCTAGGCAAAAGCACCTTTGAAGGCTAAATCCTCCTTTTTAGGCCTCTAGCGGGAGGAGGAGTGCCTACCCTCAAGGGAGCATGTATTCTTGTCACTATTCTCGTGCATTGCTTTCTCCCACATTCATGTAATCTTCCTTACTTCCCTCCTTAATTCCAAATAAGTAAAAAAACTGTAAAAATTTGATTCTCCAGAATATTTGAGATCTTGCTTCTGGCATGGTTCAAATAAACTCTCAAAAATTTTCCTCTGCAGGTTTGCATGTTTCTTAAGTCAAAAAGGATTTTCTCTATATGGTGATATCATGTTCAAACAGTGGTTGTAAACTCAATCAGTCTCAGTTCTTTTCTTATCTTCCCAAAATATAAATGCTAATCCAAAGTACATACCTCTCATTCATGCTGTTTTTACTATATATCTATAAATAATATGTATTATTTTGCTTTATTTAAAAATTAACACAAACTATTCTTCTGCAATTTATGTGTATAGTTAACCCTGTTTCCACAAGATTTTACTTGTCAAAACCTATAAGTATGGTCACTACTTTTACCTGCTATATAGTATTTCATAATAAAAGTATCTGATTTGCATCCACTTTTTAGTTGAAAAACATTTAGTTATTTCAAATTTCTAATTAGTGTCAAAAGTTTTGCAATGAACATCCTGAATAGGTCTCTTTGTGCAAATGTTGAAAAAAAATTAATAACCCTGGATGGTGTTCTCAGTGGATTGAGCACCGGCCTGTGTAACAAAGGGTCACTGGTTCCATTCCCAGTCAGGGCACATGCCTGGGTTGTGAGCCATGTTCCCAGTGAGGTGCGCATGAGAGGCAGCCACACATTGATGTTTGAATCCCTGTCTTTCTCCCTCCTTTCCCTTCTCTCTAAAAAACTATTAATTAATTAATTAATATATTCTGATTTGGGGTTTCTGGCTATGGATACTTTCAAGTTTGTTAGATATCCTTAAAATGATTTTCATAGTGCCCACATGCATTATATCATCTTCTGTAATATCTAAAATAGCCCCTTTCCTCCATCTCCACAGACAGTTGATATTGGCAGTATAAATAATGGTAACAGCATACGCCCTAGAGTTCTAATCTTGGCTCTAACGTTTATTTGCGATGGGACAATTGACAAAATTTTATCATTTTAACCTAACTGAGCCTCAGCTTTGTTATCTATTGAAAGGGAATTGTAACAATTTCTAATTCATAGAGTTTTTTTTAAATGCTCTAATGCTTTATTGAATGAACAAGCATACCATTATCCAGTGCTTAATTAACAACTCCATAAACACAACCTGTATAATTATCATTGACATATTGACATTTTTTTAGTTGCTGGAATGATAGGTGTGAAATTATGTTATTTTAATTTTCAATTCTCTGATTACTGGTAAAGTTGAGCGTCTTTGAATCCAAATATTGACAATTTGTGTCTTCTTTTATATAAAATACTCCATTCAGGGTGAATCATATATTTTACCTTAGGATTCACTAGTGTTTCTCCCAGAATTATGTGACCTGACCGTCTGCAGCTCAGGAACAAACA